>SJYW01026574.1:688006-704819 GCA_006410735.1 Raphicerus campestris
GGCCGCCCCTGGAAGCTGCTCCTACCATTCCCACCTGGAGAACGGGAGCAGCCTGGATTGGTGCGCCCTGCCCTAGGTTCTATCCTTCTCGCTCCCATCGTTTCTCCTAAGGGCTCAGGAAAGAAAGTCTGGCCCGGCCTCCAAGTGTCTGGCTCCACGGGGGAGGCGTGGGCTGCTCTCTAGGACTCGGATGCCCTGCCCTGGGGCAGGCTTCCCTTCCCTTGTCTCAGGACCGTTACCTCTGGCACTTCCCCTTCCAGCTGTGTGGGGAAAGAGGGAGAAGGGGCACGTGTATCCAAGTGCGGAAGCTACTCTTCTATGAGAAGGGAGAGTCAGGCATGGAGGATGTGTGTGCACCCACCCAGCACTCAGCTCCCCGCCTGGTGACAGCATCTCAAGTTTTCCTAAGCCGCCATCCCTTCCCTCGTCTCTGCTCTCTTCCAGCTCAGGCTGCTAAGCTGGGGGGATACAGAGGACATGGCCTGAGGCCACAAGACAAGGGCCTGCCTGGAGTCAAGTCCACGCAGAGGAAGGCAGAGCCCAGAAGACGGAGAAGGGGCTCCTGATGGCACGGCTGGGGGATGCAGACCCAGACATCCCTGGACATGCACTTCTCAGGTATATAAGTGCCTCCAAATTCCCTCTATTGCTGAGGCAAGGTGGAGTTGGAGTTTTGGTCATTTGCAACCAAGAGGGCCCTCATCCTCCCAGGATGCCCTGCTTCCGTCCAGCACATATTCACCTCCTTCTTCATCAGCTTGAGCTGCTCCTGGAACTTGGCATAGTCCCGCTCCTGCTCCAGGCGAATCCGCTTGGCCTCCTCCCGGCGGCGCACCGCGTGGTCTTGCTCCATCTTCTCTACTTGTTGCTTTTGCTGACGCTCCAGGTTCTCCAGCTCTATGTCAAAGAACTTCTTCTTGGCCTAGAAAGAGCAGAAAGGGAAAGTTAGAAAAGTCACCTGCGAGGGAGATGGGGAAAGCCCAGAGGCTGTGCTCACACGTGGGCTTGAGGCACACAATTACTATGTGTGACCTGAGGCAAGTCACCCAGCCTCCCTGAGTGTTTCCTCAGGCGCGGCATCTGCCTCGCAGCGCCGTCGCATGGGGCTCGACGAAGGCTGTGTCCCCTCTGGAGGCCCTCCCAGGCAGTGTCCCCTCTCCCGGGCTGTGTCCCCTCTGGAGGCCCTCCCAGGCAGTGTCCCCTCTCCCGGGCCGTGTCCCCTCTCCCGGGCTGTGTCCCCTCTGGAGGCCCTCCCGTGTGGCTGAGACCAGCACTGTGGCCCGCAGGCGACACTGCGTTTACAAGTCAATGCCTAATGACATCGGGAAACCAGAGGAGCTGGGGAGCTGATGTGGATCATTCTCCATGCCCAATCATCCTCACTCAGCAACTTCTGCTTAAAGAAAATAAGGAGGCAAGAACCCCTCTGGGGGCCCATCTTTCCTCACACTCACGTTGACTTCTTGTTCAAAGCGCTTATGCATTTGCTCCAGCTGCAGCTCATGCTTGCTGCTCAGTTGGGTTTGATTCCGATGTTCTTCTTTCTGGAGCAGCCGAAGCTCTCGGAGTTCCTGGCGCCTGAAGGGTAGAAGGATGTGGATATTCCAGTCAGAAAGTGTACTCAGTGGTCACATACGTCATAGCTAAGGACATGGAAGGCTGGGGCATGGTGAGGCGTCACATGGTCCAGGACAGAGGCGAGACGAGAACTTAGAACTCACACTTTATTTGACATTGACTGACAGGCAAAACATTAATAATCTTGGTATATATAAGAGTGCTTACAAATCAATAAGAAAAACAGGAATATCCTAATTTTAAAAAGCGGCACAGAACATGAACAGACATGAAACTAAAGACAAAAAGGACATTTTAAATCATCTATATGGGTATGAAATTCAATTAAAAACAAATACCATTTTCATGCAATAGGTAAGAATCGGAAAAGGCAATGGCACCCCACTCCAGTACTCTTGCCTGGAAAATCCCATGGACGGAGGAGCCTGGTGGGCTGCAGTCCATGGGGTCTCGAAGAGTCAGACACGACTGAGCGACTTCACTTTCACTTTTCACTTTTATGCATTGGAGAAGGAAACAGCAACCCACTCCAATGTTCTTGCCTGGAGAATCCCAAGGACGGGGGAGCCTGGTGGGCTGCCATCTATGGGGTCGCACAGAGTCGGACACGACTGAAGCGACTTAGCAGAAGCAGCAGCATAGGGGAAATTGACACCTTCCTGTATTGCTGACATGTACAAATTGACACATTTCTGGAAGGCAATTTGTCAGTAAGGTTATGTCTTTTGACATAGTTCCACTTCTGGATACTGATTTGAAAGAGAGATTCATAGATATACAGCTAAACTGAATAAGGATATTCACCCACTCCAATATCCTTGCCAGGAAAATCCCATGGACAGAGGAGCCTGGCAGGCTACAGTCCATGGGGTCACAAGAGTCGATCGCAACAGCGACTAAACCACCACCACCACCATTCATAACAATGCTATTTATAATAGTGCAAGATTGGAAACAGCCTATATGTCTGTCAATATAGATCTAATTAAATAAAATATGTCTATCTGATATAATTTTATTCAATCATAAATGAATTTCTAGAAGGTTATCAAATTACATGGAGGAAAAAAATCTATGGAAAATGCAGCAATTCTTTATAAACAAATAGGGACTGATCTCTAAGTAAAAAAAGCAAGCTATTAAAGAGTGGGTCTATGACGCTACTGACCATCTGGTTGAAAAGCAAAAAGGACCATCTATGTGTGTGCACATGGGCCTGTGCAAGTTTACTTTCCTGTTTAAACACTGAGTGCTTCTGGAAGGACTGCACCGTGAAATATTAACACACGGAAGGGAGCTGGCAAAGAGTGAGGGAGGGAGGCGTTGCACTTTCACCCTCTTCCTTTTCGAGTCTTGAACCGTGCTGTTATATTACCTACTCAGAAGGTACATACAATAAAAATTTGACCCAAACCACACAGTGTACCTTAACTTTGGAACATATTTATTGTCAACGTGTGAGTGTACACACAGAAAAAACACTGGTGGTATGCATGCACTCTCAGTCGTATCTGACTTTTTGCAATCCCATGGACTAGAGCCCACTAGGTTCCTCTCTCCGTGGGATTTTCCCAGCAAGAAAACTGGAGTGCGTAGCCATTTCCTCCTCCAGGGGATCTTCCTGACCCAGGGATCGAACCTGAGTCTCCTCCGTTTCCTTCACTGGCAGGCAGATTCTTTACTACTGAGTCACCTGGGAAGCCCACTGGTGGGATAAAGCCCACCTACCATGTTTCTTTCTGGGCAAGTCCATTAAAAATTGGTATGTATCCTTTATATAATCAGAAAAGAAATTAAAATGATGGCAGAAGGAACGTGGCCTCCTGGCAGGGAATGGGGATCCCTAGGCAGCCTGAGCTCTGCTCTGGCCCGGCATCTGCAGGCACACCACGGCCACCCCCGCTGCGGGCCTGCCTCCCAGCTCTGAACAGGCAGAGCTCCCCAGGAACTGCCCACAGCAGCTGCGGGAGGGGGGCCTCCAGCCCTCAGGGGTCAGAGAGGCCTTGTCTGAATCTTGGCACTTCCAGCCGGTGCCCCCGGGCAGTGGCTCGGGCTTTACACGCTCTCTCCTGCCTCTGTAAAGTGGGGAGATAATCTCTTCCTCACAGGTTCTTTAAGGTTAAATGAGGTGACACCTGTAACATCAGGTGATGCTGTCTGACACACGGCAACCACTCCCCAAGTGGTAACTTCTTGAATGATAACCAAGAAGAAGGAGGCAAAGGCTGCCCAATCTCTGGGAAAAGCCAGAGACACTTTTTACAGCTGTGTAAGGAAGCATCTCTGGGAGCCTCTGCATTTCGGGAAGAGAGGAAGCAGGAGGCGATTTCTGAGACGTGGAAATCCCGACACAAGAGGAACTAAGGCTCAGAGAGCAACTGACAAAAAGCAAACAAGCCAGGTAAGCAGCCAGCTTCTGACATCAGCTCCTTGATCCACCAGAGTTCTCATAAGGGAGAGGCAGGCAGAGACAGGTCAAGAAGGAAAGAACCAGCTCCAGGAACTTCAGGGAAAACCAGAAAGAGCTCTGACCCAGCAGCCACAACCTGCGCGAGTGACTATTCGGTGATACTGTTCAAAAGCCTACGTGGGACCCAAGCCTCCAGAAATGCTAGGACCCAGGTTCAACCAGGGACACGGCAGAGTCTGACAGCCCGTAGCCCGGCCAGACTCACAGGGCCTTCAGACCACGGCAAGCAAACAAGAGAAGTCTCGTTCTTTGCGAGCACCTCTTTTCCACCTCAGCTACATCTCACCTTTGAAACCTGGGCAGCACCCGCTCCTCTGCTGAGGAGGGAGGTGGGGGTCCCGCCACGGGGCCACTTTCAGATGCGTGTGGTGGAGCTGGAATTTCACCCCCAGGAACCTGAATTGCCCAGAGGGGAGAGGACAGACGGGAAATCCAGCCCCTGAGTCTGAAGCTCGAGGAGTGACCGTGAGAACAGAAGGCGGCGTTTTCAGCTGAGAGCAACCACGACCACCCCTCCCCTGGCCCTGAGCCTCCCCAGCACACACAGAGCAAGACACCAGCATGCATGTGTGTGCACACCCATACGCGTGTGCACAGAAACTGTGGCCACCTGACACAAACAGCTGACGTGCTGGAAGAGACTCTGATGTTGGGAAAGACTGAAGGCAAAAGGAGGAGGGGGTGGCAGAAGATGAGATGATTAGATGGTATTACTGAATCAATAGACATGAATTTAAGCAAACTCTGAGAGACAGTGAAAGACAGGGAAGGCTGGCATGCTGCAGTCCATGGCGTCGCAAAGAGTCGGACACGACTGAGCAACTGAACAACAAGTAACATCACCAGTGAAGAGTCTGCCTGTCATGCCCCTGGCTTCAAGAGGGGAGACGTGCCCCAAGGCATCCAAAACTCCTTCTACTGGGCTTTGGAATATCTGTGCTTTTTAAATATAAGAATGTGTTTGATGTTTCAGAGGTGTCCTCCACCTCTGAAACCAGAGGTGGTTTCAGAGGTGGAGCCAGTCATGAGTTGTTCCACAAAGGCCTGGCCTCACAGCAGCTTCATGACTCTGGGGCCTCCCACCCTAGCTGCTAAGCCCCCACCTCCAGCCCGGAGAACCCTCTAGAAAACTTCCTGGTCCAGTGGAAGCTGGTAGAATTCTCACACAGACAGATCTTCTCACCTGGGTGACCTGAGGCAAGTAAGTTCCCACCAGGAAACACTGTTTTCTCATCAACAGAACGGCTGAAATAGGGTCTCCCAAGACCCTTGGACTGCAAGGATATCCAACCAGTCCATCCTAAAGGAGACAAGTCCTGGGTGTTCACTGGAAGGACTAGTGCTGAGGCTGAAACTCTAATACTTTGGCCACCTCATGTGAAGAGTTTACTCATTGGAAAAGACCCTGATGCTGGGAGGGATTGGGGGCAGGAGGAAAAGGGGACAACAGATGGCTGGATGGCATCACTGACTCGATGCACATGAGTTTGAGTAAACTCCGGGGGTTGGTGATGGACAGGGAGGCCTGGCGTGCTGCAATTCATGGGGCCGCAAAGAGTCGGACACGACTGAGCCACTGAACTGACTGGGGAGGGCTGTCAGGGCGCCTGAGGGCCTTAAGAGTGCAAACATGACTCTGTGCAAACAACTCTGCCTCACACCCTCCTGCCCACACCAACCCCTCCCATATTCAGCTTTGCCTCCAGAATGCATGCTGAACCCAACCTGTGCAGCCACGCCTTCCCTCTGTTTGGCCACCGTCCTGGCCAGGGTGTCCCTGCATCCCTGCTTCAGTCCTGCCCCCTCAATAGCCCAGCTCAGATGACAGCAGAGTCGGCTTTTAAAAGGGACATTACAGCTGGTCACTTTCCAGATGCTTCATTCCAGTTGTTTTTGTTGTTGTTGAATCGCTAAGTCATGTCCAGCTCTTTGCGACCCCAGGGACTGCAGCACACCAGGCTTCCCTGTCCTTAACCATTTTCCAGAGTTTGCTTAAACTCGTCCTTTGAGTTGGTGATGCCATCCAACCATCTCATCCTCTATTGTCCCCTTCTCCTCCTGCCCTCAATCTTTCCCAGCATCAGGGTCTTTTCCAATGAGTCAGCTCTTCACATCAGGTGGTCAAAGTATTGGAGCTTCAGCATCAGTCCCTCCACTGGAGATGAAACCTACATTTCTCCACCCCTCCCCGTGCACTGACGTGACCTGGACCCTGTGGGACCTGGGGATGACTCCACATCCTCTCCCTCCAACTCCATACTCCAGCTCCACTCTCTCAGGTCCCTAAACAAGCCTTGGCTTTGCAGTTTCTGCCATGCTCTCCCGGCATGGCTGGCTCCTCTGAACCCTCTGTTCTGCTCAGGGGGTTTCCTGCCAGGCAAAGGGGCCCACCCCTAGCCCAGCGGCCACTCTCCCATCAGCCATTATTCCATCCACAGGATGAACTACAGTTGGGAATTATTTTGAGTGCTGTTTGCGGGCCCATGAGATGTAAGTTCTACAACAGCCACAGCCTCCATTATCTCGGTCATCAACGTGTCCCCAGAGGTGAGGGGGTGTGGCTAGATCAGTGAATGGATGGCTGGCTAGCTGGAGGGGAGGCTGAAGGAATGCGTGGATAGGTAGCTGAGTGTAGGTGATGGGTGGGTGGGTGACTAGAAAGATGTGTTAGAGGAGGGAGGGATGGGTGTGTGGACGGACGGATGAATGAATGAGTGGGTAGAGGGGTGGGCTGATGAGCAGACAAGTAAATGGAGGGGGAAGGAAGTGGATGAAGAGGTGGGTGGGTACATGGAGGAAAGAGGTGAGTTAGGGAATACAGGGTCTCGGGCAAAGCCAACTTCTTTTAGTGTCCCTGATTCCATACTTAATGCTATAGACAGACAGACAGCTCTTGTTTTTGGCAGCATAGCAGGTGAGATCTTAGCTCCCTGACCATGGGTTGAATCTGTGTCCCTACAGTTGGAGCGCAGAGCCTGAAACACTGGACTGCTAGGGAAGTCTCAGACAGATAGTTCTTACACCAGAAAGACCCAAATCTCCCGTCTCATCCCTACCCTGTTACGGCCGTCAGCAGCCCCTCCCAGCCTCACCTGAGGAATCGCATCTCCTCGTCCTTCTTCTCATCTTCGCTGATGATCTTGGAGGTGGTAATGCTCACCTCCACGCCGTCCACCACAAACTTGCGTGTCCTCTTCAGGGTCTTATTGTGCAGCCTTGAGTCCTGGCCAGGCAAGATGATTAGGCAAAGCTCAGCATTACAGCCATGCATCCATGGGTGGCCCAGTCTCAGCCCAGTCCAGGAAGGAGGTGACTGTCCATGGTCCCCAGCGTGCCCCAAGCTTCTCAACCTGGAGGCCTGAGTCTCTGAGGTTAGGCCTCTTCCTCTCCCTGACCTCACCCTTCGGACACTGCCCAGCCCCTGCCTGCTGACCGCCAGCATTCTCTCACACACAGGACGCAGCATCCAAGCGGACTGCGTTCCGACTCCTTCTACACCTACGGCCCTGTGACCCTGGGCAAGCCCCCTGTCCTGCCCAAGCCTCAGCTTCCTCAGCCTGGCAGAGGAGATGGGCAGTGCCTGCCTCCCAGGGTTGTTCTGAAGGTGCAATGAAGCAGGGGCGGATGGAATCCAATAGCACCTGGGTCATGACAAGGGTTCAACACTTGATATTTATTTCTGACAGTTGCTATTGCAGACCACAATCTCTTATCTTCAATGCTCAAATCCAAGGAGCCTGGAAAACCAGAGTTCAGAACTATGTTGGCAGCCAAGCCTAACCTGACCTGAACTCCACAGGAGGCCACACCCCTCTGGAGCCAACGTGAGGTTACTCATTTTTGTCTTTACCTTTTCCTATGCATAATCACGCCCCTCACAGTGCTGCCAGAGCTCCTGGAGGCAGTTAAACGCCCTCTGAACATCCTCCACCCTGACTTGGATGAGCCTGTGGGTCTGCACTGGAGTCCTCACGGCATCTCCTCCTCCAACCCCTCCCCTGGCTCCGGAGGCCCTTCCCGGTGGAGCCCAGCCCGACCTGTCCAGCATCTCCCTACGGCAGCCCCTCCTGTGCTCCAGGACTCAACTCAAGATGAGTCAGACTGGCAATCAGGAGGTGGCGAGGGAGAAAGGCCTGAGGTCCCGGTCACAGGGCCTCTGCAACAGGCTAACAGACTTCCCGTGAAGCCAAGGGCGCTGACGCAGCCTGGCGCTCTTATCAGAGCAGCTGTGTTCCCTGACTCATTGCCAGCCCACCAATAAAGGGATGCTCTCAACACCCTCAAGGAGAGGCGAGGTGGATCAGACTTAAAAAAAAAAATCATCTTTTTTTTCCTACCCTTAGTGTCTTTCCAAGAAGAGAAGGGCCAGAAACCCTGTCCTAAGGCCCCGATGCTTCTTACACCTAAAAGCTGCTGCCCTCTCTGCTCGTCCTGTTCTATTTGTCTGATTTTCTCACTTTAAAAAGTTAGCTTTTAGTTCTGTGCTTGTTTTTAATGTACTAGCTTTAAAAGTAATATGATCTAACCTATTCAATTTTTTGGTGTGATTTCTCTCCCCGACTCCACCCCACCCCAAAAAAGAAAAAAGAAATGCGCTTTTTTTCTGTTCCCAAAGGCAACTGCAACAGCTGGCTACTTCTCCTTTTCCCTTCTTTCATTTGGCTAATATTTTTGAGAATCTGCTGTGTGGTTTTCAAAAAAAAAGGTTGCAAAACGTCTCCTAAACTCAGCCTTGGTTGGAGGTGAGGTTCTTGGGGTGGTCAATCAGGCGACCAAAGGCGCGTTCACGAACATCTCATGGTCTGTGGGAGCGGCCGGGGAAGGGCCGGCCTCCCTGGGGAGGAGGGGGCCACAGCACCACCGCCAGGACACCGTGACACGCGGGGCTCAGAGTGCAGAGGCTGGAGTCTGACCAGCTCCCCACCTGCCACTTGAGGCTCTGTTTGCCGGTCTGTACTGGCCGATACAGCTCCTTCCAAGCACTTTGCAGTGCAGGCCTTGCGTCAAGCTCTCAAGTGCAGTGGCTGTTCCGAGGGCAATGCCACTTGCCCTCGGAACAGCCACGAGCCCGCTCCCTTCCGCTGACTCCATCAGCAAATGGACCACATAGCCGATCCACAAGTCAGAGAGCTTTCACTTCCAGAATTCTCTCTCCCTAGTTTGACCAAGGCCTTTAACCAAACCCAATTTAAATAGAACCCCAAACTGAAATTAAAACCCAAACCTACTGCCTGACATGACTTAACGCCAGACTGAACTCAAGATATTTGGGGGATTAAACAGCGATTCAAACAAAGGGCTCCTAAGAAAGAGAAATCTCATGAACCACTTAAAATGCAAGGCCGCCACCGGACGCTCTCACAACCCAACACTGAGCAGCAGCAACTTCTGCAGAATGCCTGCCCCAAGCCTGTGGCGCAAGAGGTGCGGTCACCTTGATGGACAGAGAGCCCGACTCCTTGTTCACGGACAGGTCTGCTGACAGGGAGGTGCCGAAGTCCGTGCTCCCGGAGGTGGAGACGCTGCCACAGTCCGAGTCCCTCTTGGAAAGGCTCTGTGCCCCCGTGGCGGGGAGCTCCAGACTGCCATTGCTCAGCTCTCCACGCAGGGTCTCCAGGGCACTGCTGTTGGGACGGCTCTGGTTTGCTTTCTGGGACCTGCTGGCCGCTGGACTGAGGTCCCCACCCTGGTCAGCGGCTTGCTTCTCTTCGGACACCTGAATTCTGGCACCCATGGACACCGGTCGGAACTTCCGGAGGGGCACAGACACCACCAGGCCATTCTCATTTCCAGGCGCCACATCCGGGGGGCAGGTGGCTGGGAGGGCCCCGTCCCCAGGGGGCCCGCTGGGCCCATTTGCACCGTCCTGAGGCTGGCTGGGAGGTGGCGGGGTGAGAGGTGATTCTTTGAGAAGTTTGTCTGCATCGAGGCTCAGCTGACTCACCTCGGAGGAGTCTTGAGTGTGGTTCTCCAGAGGCTAGGAAAAAACAGACAGTCAAGGCCACGGTCCTGTGTGTCTGAGCTAGAGTCAGAGACACAGTGAGGCTGGACAGTCAGATACCCACGAGGTTCAGAAGAGGGCCAGGGAGGTCTCATAGGCACCTCTCTAGTGAGCCACAGTCCTCCCCACTCCCTGCTGCCCAACCAACGATAAAATTACCACCTGCTCTCAGGAACAGGTATTCCTCCTAGGAGTGGAGGCAACCACGGCCAGCTGGACAGCTTGGGCCCTGTCTAAAGCGGGCAAAGGCTACCACGCTCCAGCCAATCATGAAAGCCTGGGAAAATTGGGTCCCCTGAGCCCAGACCTTCCAATTTTTCAAGACAAGCTGGAATCTGGAGTTTCACATGCCATCTCCCAATTTTTAGATGGCAACTAATTCAAATTTTTAAAAAGTCACAGAAAGACCAAGCCAAACTAATCCAGAGGCTAGACTTTAGTCTATTAACCGCTGTGTTTTCTATGTTTTGTTTTTGTGTTTTAGAGCTTTTAGGGGGGTAAAAGTACTGAAAATGTTGTTATTGTGAAACAGAATAAGGATTTCTGTGGATGAAACATAAACATCCCCCTTAATGAATAAAATAAACACCCACGTAGCCACCTTCCAGGTCAAGAGTGGGACATATCCCAGACCTGAGACCCTCCCCTTGTCCAAGAGGGTCTCCCTGTGTCCAGCCTCCCCTTGACACTGTCCTGACCTTGATCTCTAAGTGTTATAGGTTAGTTATAGGATTCACACACCAGCTCTGGCTCCTCCCAGGAATGAATTACACTTGAGGAAGTGCTGTATCATCCTCCCAAAACAGACAGGTCTGGACAAGCCTCACTAGGTCCACAGCACCATCTGGACAGTAAGTCTCCTCGCCTGGAGGAAGCTGTCCCCAAATGAGTAGACCAGGGATCCGAAAGTGGCAGTTCAGGACAGAATCCAGCCCACCAGATGTGTTTTGTTTGGCTCAAATGTTTTGTAAAAATTTAAATTAGCTTTAAGGCTCCCTGGTGGCTCAGAGAGCAGAGTATCTGCTGGCAATGCAGGAGACTCGATTTCAGTCCCTGGGTTGGGAAGACTCCCTGGAGAAGGGAATGGCAGCCCACTCCAGATTCTTGCCTGGAGAATCCCACGGACAGAGGAGTCTTGAGGGCTACAGGTCCATGGGATTGCAAAGAGTCGGACATGACTGAGTGGCTAACACAAATGTTTTGTAAAAAGTTTAAATTAGCTTGAATTTAAATTTACACTCAGCCAAGCACTGAAGCTGCAGATGGGTTACAAGAGTGCCAAGACATGGGTCCCCTGGGCCCTCGCAATGGCCAGACGGGGTCTGGGGTGCTCGGAGGCTCTGATCACAGGCACCCTTTCCGTGCACTGAGCCCACCATGGGCTACACACATCCTCATTCTATATGTGAGTCACGATGGAGAGCAGGCTGGGAAGCAAAAGGAGTCCACCACCAACTTTTAAAACCTGGAAAATCCCACAGAGAAGTCCGATTCCTGGTCTTCCCTGAAAATTACAGGATCTGGCCAACACACCCTGCAGCCTTATCCCAGCCCTTGTGCTGTCTTATGTAACTGGTGGCGTGGGAGCCTGTGACCTCTGAGCTGGGAAAAGAACAGAAGGGATCCTCTCCTGCGTCTCCCAGTGCCCTTCCGCCCCAGCTGAGGCCTGCGGGGATCCCATCCCTCCCCAGTGCTCCCCGGCACCCCCTGATCTCCTTACAGAGGCAGCCTCCACCGCATCCTCCTCGTCCCCCTCATCTCGGCTGTCTTCAATCTCCTCCATCACTTCAGCCTTGGCCTCGGCCACCAGCTCCCGCAGGGCCTTGTTGCTGCTGACGCTGCTGACGAAGGGATGCTGAGGGGCAAGACAGCTGGGTGAGAATCACAGCGGGAGAGAGCGAGGGTGGTGAGGAGGGGCACCCAAGGCCGGGAAGGCGATCCCCCAGGCAGAGGGGGCTGGCAGCATCCCTCAGGGAGACGTGAAATTGAACTTGGTCAGGCAGACCCAGAGGCAGCTCAGAAAGTCCTGTGTGTGGTGAAAGAGGGCAAACACCAGCTCCGCTGCTGCTCACCAGCTGTATGACCCTGAATAGGTCCCGTTCCCTCTCTGAGCTGCGGGCTCCTCACCTCTGCATGGAGAAAATTATACCAAACCCACAGGGATGGTATGAGGGTGGAAGGAGATCAAGCACAGAGAGGAGTTTAGCCCAAAGTGGGAGCAAAAAATAATGTTTCAGGAGGGTTATTTGTGTTTGTTAATTTATTTGTTATTTTAATTTTTTTGGCCATGCCATGTGGCTTGTGGGATTTCAGTTCCCTGACTAGGGATTGAACCTGGGCCCTCAGCAGTGAATGCATGGAATCTTAACCACTGGACTGCAGGAATTCCCTGTTAATTTACTTCTTAAAAAGATTTTAAAGATGTAGCTTTAAAAATATTGGCTTCCCTGGTGGCTCAGCCAGTAAAGAATTGACTGCAATGCAGGAGACTGCTTGTAATGCAAGAAACCCAGTATAATATCTAGTACGTACTTACATAGTATAATATATAATATATAGTATGTACATACAGTATAATATATAGTATGTACATATATATATACACACATATACTTTATTGAGGAATTACACACAGAAAAGCTCATAAATCATTAAGCTCCATGACTTTTTCCATATAAACAGACTTAGTATAACCACCACCCAGCTCAAGACACAGAATATTTCCATCACTTCAGGAAAGTCCCTATCTGCCTTGCAGTCAAACCCACTGCCCTCAGCCATCAAGCTCCTGAGACTAGTTTTGCTTGTTGTTTAACTCCATCTGAACAGAATCCCAAAATATGTAGTCTTTTGTAGTTGGCTTTCTTCACTCCACACAACTAAGCTGAGACTATGAGACTCCCCTACCTTGTTGCATGTCAGTAAACTGTTCCTTTTTTAATTTTTTTAAAAACTTACTTTATTTTTTAAAATTTTGTGGCCACCGCATGTGGTATGCAGGATCTTAGTTCCCCAACCAGGGATCAAACTCATGCCCCCTTCCAGGGAAGCAAGGATTCCGAACCACTGGGATGACTGCCAGGGAAGGCCAATTGGTCCCTTTTGATTCCTGTGGAGTATTCTATTGCATGGCAATGGCACAGCCGTTTATTCTTTCTGCGACGGATGGCCACTTCTGTTTTAATAAAGCTGCTATGGAAATGCTTGTATAGGTCTTGAGTTTTGCAAAATCTTGAGGCCAAGGGGTATATGTTATATTCTGAGGCATTTTCAGGAGTGTCACATCTCTAAAAAGTGAAAGTTATTTCATGGTCCTTGGAATACACCCAAGCTTTTAAGGCCTCAATAGATTTTAAGGCCTACTGCAAGTCTGCCCTGCATCAGGTGTGGAAAGGGACGCGGGGTTCCTCAATTTCCCACACTCACCCAGGGCCGCTTAGAAAGGCACAGTGGCTCCCTGGGGTCCATGGCTAGTCTCCAAGCTCCCAAAGCAGGGGGCCCAGGTTTGACCCCTGGTCAGGGAACTAGGTCCCACATAATACAACTAAAGGCCCGGCACAGCCAAATAAATAAAAATAAATAATATTTTTAAAAAAGAAAGGCATGTTAGGAGTGGTCATTAAGTTGTAATTTGCTCATTTGAAATTTGCAGGAAGGCTCCAATGAAATTCACTGTTTTTACTGTCAGAAAATTTATCAGTGGAGGAACAGTGTCAACAGGATTGCAGGGTAGTATCTAAATGACTAAAGAGAATAAATTTTCTAGCACCCTGAAAACACATTCACAACAGATAGGTCTGCTACAGATCATTCTTATCTGCTTATTCGTTTTTATCTGTTTAGTTCATTTGTGAACAGCCAGAAGCAATACCTGTTCAGCTGGGCACCTGACCCTGCACACCAGAAACCAATGCAACCCACTCCTGTTAGAGAGCTCTGTCAGTCAGATTGCCCTAAACCAGCTGGACTTCCTCTAGTCAGTACCAACTTTGAAAGGCATGAAAAATCTGATTTCTCATCCTTCTCTCCCACACCCCTCTTCATTTGTAGATTCATGCCTCGGTCCCATGTTGAGGCCAGCAACGTGCCAGGTGCTGAAATAAGGCCAAACAAGCAGACAGGCAAGGTCCCTGGCTTTGGGAAAGACGATGGGCATGCCACCATGCTACCAGAAGACAAGGACACTTTTCAGATCAGGTAAGAGGACACCACAAGGCTGGAGGAGCATGGGCCTGGGGTGCTGGGTCGGGGGTGGGTGGAGTCTGTTAGGTCAGAGGGACCCCCTTGGGAGGGGACACTCAAGTTGAAACTTGAGAGGATGTAAAGAGGCCACTGACCAGGGAAAGTTCTGGGCACAGAGAAGTCCAGGCAGGAGCATAAGCGAGTACAAAGGCTGCGGCAAAGCGGTGCTATAAACAGGGACCCTTCAGAGGTGTCACTCCAGCAGCCAAGCGGCTCTGAAAGGTCTTAAGTTGGATGTTAATAAGAGCTGACTCATTTTAAAAGACCTTGATGTTGGGAAAGATTGAGGGCAGGAGGAGAAGGGGATGACAGAGGATGAGATGGTTGGATGGCATCACTGACTCAATGGACATGGGTTTGGGTGAACTCTGGGAGTTGGTGATGGACAGGGAGGCCTGGCATGCTGTGGTTCATGGGGTCACAAAGAGCCAGACACAACTGAGCGCCTGAACTGAACTGAGGGAAGCAGGAGAGTGTAGCAGTGAACACTGCGGGCTCTACCCTTGAGACCAGGCTGCCTGGGGTAAAATCCCACTTCCAACTTGGACAAGTCAACCTCTCTGAGCCTCAGTTTGCTCATCTGTACCCTAGGAATAAGAGTATGGATGTTCTAAGCACTGTAGTAAGAGCTCAAAATATGGCTCAAAAATTCATCTGCATAATCATCACCCCTACCATCATCCTCATCACCAGCACCACCATCACTACTAACCGTCATCATCACCACCATCACCACTTTAACCACCATCGCCATCCCCACCACCATTATTATTACCACCACCATCAGAAGGACCACAACCAAAGAAGCCTGTAAGCACCAGTCTGCACTCCCAGCCATGCCCGTTCCCTCTCGTGTCCCCACAGAGCACAGTGCTTTAGAACTGAGGATGATAATCAGATCCCAAACGTTCCCAAGCTTCACATTGTACAACCTCACACATGTGAACTTGAGCAAGAAGCCATGGGACACTTCACTGCAGTCACTGAAGCAGATGCAGCAGAAACAAATAATGCAGACACAGGCTTCTGGAAATAGCAGGTTTTCATCAAGCCACATCCTATATTGACCAAATTAGTGGCTCTTCAGCTTGGCCAGAAGCTGTGCTTTCTTGAGGCTGAAAACCTGCTCCATGGCCCCCCTAAAGTACCCTGGGGTCTTTAGGAAGTGGAGGGGGAGCTGTGGGGAAGAAAGCCTCTGAGGAGGGGCAGGTGAGCAGGGCCACTCCCCTGGACCCCAAGCTCCTGGAATCCCCGGGCAAGCAAGGCTGGCAGACGGAGCAGGCCCTCCTGTCTGACGAGGCCCAGAAGACTGCTTTGTAAACTGCTCTGGGACAGAAAGCACAGACACCACTGACCCAGCTCTGTCCCCTCCGGGATGTGTTTAAAAGGAGAGGCAGCGTGCAGCACAGGAAGGCATGGGACCTTCCCCGGCGGCCAGCACGCTGTGTGCCACCTGGGGACAGGCTCATCTGGGCACAGGGTCCCTGGGAAGGTGCTCAGGCGCCCCCGAGAAAGACCTGGACCAGAGGGGATGCAGCAGTCTGCTCGTTCAGGACGAGGACAGCTGCTTTGTGCTGTCTGAGGCGAGCCCCACGAAGCCGCAGAGCTTACCGACTGGCACCCAGCGTCCAGCCATCTGCATGGTCAGCCTTCCAAGACATTGAGCCTAGTTTTCCTCTGTGCACTTAAAATTCATCAGCTGGGAACTTCCCTGGTCCCGGGGTTAAGACTCTGCCTTCAATGTAGGCTGCATGGGTTAGATGCCTGGTCAGGGAACTAAGATCTCATATGCCACACAGTGTGACCAAATAAAAAAAGAAACCACGAACCGGGATATCCCACACTCCAAGACTAGCTTTAAAAAATGCCTGATAATATTTCCAAGTTCTCACGTATCAGTATTTTTCCTTCATTCTCGTTTCCCCACCTCCTAACTTTCTTCCTTCTCTTCTCTCTCTCATTCATGCATTCAGAGAGGCAGCTCACTACAGCAGTCAGATGAACAGGTTTGGAACCAGATGACCAGAAATCAGCTCTGTCATGTACATGCTGCGTAACCTTGTGCAGCCTACTTGACCTCTCTGTGTCTCATGTCTTATCATCTGTTTGACGGAGATCCAAACAATACCTACTTCACAGAGTTGTTATGAAAATTATATTAGTTAACATTCGCTAAACATATAGAATCGAACCTGGCATGGGAAAAGGGTGACATAACAGTTTACTAAGTAAAAATAAATATATTTAGCAAATATTTAGTCAAAGGCCCTCTCCGTACCAGGCACTGTTCTGGACGACTAGGGTACACTGGTGGAAAAAAAAAAAAAAAGCTGCTGTCACACTAGTCAGAGTGATCAACAATAAACTTGATAAACAGGTTATATACTCTAAGTGCTATGTGCCATGGAAAAACTAAAAGGGGTGCAGGAAGACTTCCCTGGTGGTCCAGTGATTGAGAATCCACCTTCTAATGCAGCAGACATGGGTTCAGTTCCTGGTTGGGGAACCAAGATCCCACATGC
>SJYW01026574.1:739319-759082 GCA_006410735.1 Raphicerus campestris
TCCTATCTCAAAACCAGAATCAGAGACAAAGCAGCAGGCACGTGGGGACTTTCTAAACTACCACTTCCCTAAGGAAAGAGGCCATTCCTGCTTTGTCCACAGCTGTACCAGATGCTACATCTGCCACGTGAAACACTCAACAGGGCTATCAAATGAACAACGAGATAAATGAAGAAACAGAAAAAAAAAAAGACAAAACTGGGCCTTAAGACATAAGTTTGCGGGCCTTCCCCACCAGTCCAGGGGTGAAGACTCCATGCTCCCTGCATGCTGCAGCCAAAAACAAACAATGGAAAAAGAAACATGTTTGACAACAATTCTACTTCTGGAAATAAACTCCCAAACCAGACTTCAAATATACATGGAAGTTTCTAAAACATTATTCAAAAGAGTGAAAGACTAGAAATGACCTGAGCTGCTGCTGAAATCTGATTGGCAGATAGTTCAGGAAATTGAGGCTCACTCAGACCATGGGTGGGGGAGCCTGGTGGGCTGCAGTCCATGGGGTCACAGAGTCGCACACAACTGAGCGACTTCACTTTCACTTTTCACTTTCATGCATCGGAGAAGGAAATGGCACCCCACTCCAGTGTTCTTGCCTGGAGAATCCCAGGGACGAGGGAGCCTGGTGGGCTGCTGTCTATGGGGTCGCACAGAGTCGGACTCAACTGAAGCGACTTAGCAGCAGCAGCAGCAGACCATGAAATCACACAGCTTGTAAAAAGGATGAGCTTGCCTTTGTGCTAATTTGGAAGCTGGTCCATAACATGCTATTCCTTCCGTGGTGCCGACAGCCCAATGCACAGTGTGAAATGGACAGTGTGGATTCCAGTTATATCTTAAGAAGAACGACGCGTGCGTACTGTGAACACACAGATGTTCATAAACACAGAAAATGGTCTGGGAGGCCATCAAACTTAGTCGTGACCACCTGCCTGGAAGTGGGACTTTGGTGGGGGCAGTGTACAGAGGCGGCCTTACACTTTCTACGGTGTACGCTTCATAGAGAGTATGCATTGCTTTTATGGTTTGAAAAGCTGAAATACATGTGATAAGTTGCGGGGGGGGGGGTTGTTTTTGTTTTTAAGTAAAACCCAGTGGGGGCCAGGATGCGGTAAAAGAACTTCACACTCTGCTGGGGGTGTGAACTGGTGCACCCAGCGTGAAGGGCACTCTGGCCTCAGGTATCAACACCGCCTGACACTGCACACACCCAACAGTCCAGCTTCTGAGCAGCCTTCTAAACGGTGCGATTACAGACTGAGACTCACAGACACATACATAGGCACGCCCATCGCCACACCGCTCAGAGGATGGTGCGAGAAGCCTCACGAGACGCCTCAAGAGCCAACGTTGGGGGATTCGTAAGTTAATCATGGTTTGCACAAGCAATGGGATGAAAGAAAAACATGAAGTAACCATGTTTCTAAGGAACATTTAATGATTTGAGGGGTTATCTGATATTATTCAATTTTTTTAAAAAGCTGACTGGAAAATACATATTATCTATGTATATATACCATGATCTCACTTAAAAAAAAAACCTACACGTTGATCTAATAAAAACTACTATTCACTGACGAGTTATTGGGTGTGCAGCACCGCCCAAAGAGGCCCATGCACACGTTCACCTTCCTCTACAGGCCGCCTTGCATCTCATCAGCATGTGTGTTACTACGTATTTATCATTTGTGTCTAAGACCCTTTGGGGCAGGGAAAATTATTATCCTCATTTTACAGATGAGGACAATGAAGTTTAGAGAGATTAAGCAACTTGTGGATGGTCGCCCAACATTAAGGACGGATGTGCTGCTAAGTCCGTGTCCCTTACCACTCTTCGGTTCCACTTTTCTGAGCACAGAAAAAAAGACTGCAAGGAAGCGGACAGTGGTACATTATGGCAAGATCAGAAGGGACTTTAATTTCCTTCTTTGTGGGTCTTATTCCTAATTGTCTATAGGACTGTATCTACCTATATAGTCATTCATAAATATACTTACTTATTACCAAGGCAAGGCTGATTATCAAAAATTCAGACATTTACAGAATAAAAAGTATCCATAATCCTGGCAGTGATAAACACTTATGAAATTGTTGCATCTAGCTCTAGACTTATTGATATAAATAAAAATCACATATGTAAAGAAAATCGTAAAAAATTATGTGTATGTACACACACACACACACACACACACACACGCTGCTGTATAGTTGCTTCAGTCCTGTCTGACTCTTTGCAATCCTATGGACTGTAGCCCACCAGGCTCCTCTGTTCATGGAATTCTCCAGGCAAGAATACTGGAGTGGGTTGCTATGCTCTCCTCCAGAGGATCTTCCCAACTCAGGGATCGGACCTGGGTCTCCTGCATCGCAGGCAGACTCTTTACCACCTAGCTACCAGGGAAGCCCATACATATATGTGTATGTATGCGTGTATATATATAGACACACACACACACATTGGAGAAGGAAATGGCAACCTGCTCCAGTATTCTTGCCTGGAGAATCCCATGGTCAGAGGAGCCTGGTGGGCTGCAGTCCTTGGGGTCACAAAGAGTAGGACACAACTGAGTGAGTAAGCACACATATATACATATATATAAAATGTTCAGGTTATTTGCTGCTTTTAAAAGAATGAAATCGGATTAAACATACTATTTTACAACTTGTTTTTTTCCCTTTATGTACATACATCTTAACAAAAGACTACCATTTTCTACAACTTCATTTTCAATAACTGAAAAAGATTCTACTGTATGACATACCATAACTTATTCAAGTAATCCTCTACCAGAGTAAACTGGATCACTTCTGATTTCTTGCTGTTACTAATACTGCTGCAGCGAATACATTGTACCTATCTTTCTATACATGTGTAAATAGCACACATAACTTTTATAATCAGAAAACTACATAACAGTATAAATGCATTACACATCACACTCTGTGCACACACAGAGAGGCAAGTGAATAGCATGAAGTTATATAGACCTCTCATCTGTCCCTTTAACTGCAGGAGACCACAAGAATCCAATATAAGAGAAACTTTTTCCCAGACCACGCCAGGCCAGCTAGAGCCAACCGCTGCCCAGCAGTCCTCCTCTCCTGGACCCTCCGCACCACGCCCAGGGGGTCCACAGTCCAGCTTGGTCAGGGCTCGCCTGAGAGCCTTCCCGGTAGGCCTCAACCCAGGGTGGTGCCCCCTGCCCCAGGAAGCATCTGGAAACAAATGGGCAGTCAGGTTGCCACAATGAAGAACTGCTGCCGTTTAGTGAGCAGGAGCCAGGGATGCTGCCCTTCCTTACTCGGCAAAAACTGTGCCATCGGAATCACTGGCAGTGACCCTGCGGGCAAACACTAGCCACAGGCCTCACGGTGCAGACACAATAGTGAAGTCTCACTGAGGGTTTAGGACGTGGTGAAACTCGGGTGGGGATGGGAAAATCAAAGGCTTCCACCCACCCAGCCGTGGGAGCCCAGGGGCCTCCTTACTCTGGATCAGGGCAGCCAGAGGCATGCCTGGGCTCAAAAGGAGGAGGCTTCTACCAATAACCCATAATCTCTTTCATAATAACTACCAGGACATCTGTCTTCCTAGGAATATCACGGAAACAGTACCAAGCAGGGAAGTGAAAAGATTCTATGGTGATTTGAGACAAACTATTCCATGTTTCTGAGCCTCATTTTCTTCATCTAGTAAATGGGGTTCTATCTTTTAAAGTAATTAATTTTGGGCTGCATTGGCTCTTTGCTGCTATGCGCTAGCTGCAGTCAGGGGTTACTCTTGGCTGCGATGCCCAGGCTTCTCATTACAGACCACAGGCTCTAGGCACGAGGCTTCAGCAGTCGCAACACACGGGCTCAGTCGTGACTCACAGGCTTAGTCGTTCCTTGGCACATGGAACCTTCCCAGACCAGGGATCGAATCCGTGTCCCATGTCTCATCCACTGTACCACCAGGAAAAGTCCAATGAGGTCTTATACAACCAACTGTGAGACCGAAAGAACTCCATTTTTCTGTTTGTTTTGCTTTTCAGGCAACCGGATACAGGGGACCCCTAATTAGGGATTTTTTCCCCATTTACTCCCCTCTGTCTCCGGCCTCCCACTCCCACTGCCTTCATCCTCTCTTCTCTCCCATAACTCTTCATTTTTCTAGTTGTTTCCCTTTCTCAAGTCAATTGCAAATTCAGTCCTTTGTTTTCCATCCATCTCACTCACTCCCTCTTCTGGGTCGCTGTTACTCCAACAGGCTGCATCAATCTAGAGTAGACAGCAGTTGTTTTTTTGGCAACTCCAAATCTTTGTTCCTTCCAGAAAACCATGTCCCCCACCCACAAGCACACTGTTCCATGATGGCAAGGGAGACTGTCACATTGATACATATGCCGGCTCCATTCTCACAGAGTGACTACAAGCTGGGCCAGTCAGAGAAGCCTGCTTGCTAGGCCTCCTCAATTGGACCAGGAATCTGCATCTGAGCCACGCTGGGCCCATCAAAGCTCTTCACTGGGATCATTGACTCTGAGATGTGAAATGCTGTGTCTCAGGTTACTCGGCAGGAGGTGGTGCTGGGAAAAGTGAACACTTGGCCCGAAGCTGTGTATGAAGGCCTGAGCTGAGAGCCCAACCAACATGTGCAGAAAGGCAGAAACCAGCGACATTCAGGGCAGCACTGTTTTCCAGGGTCCAACCACACATCTCCAGCTGTAAACATACAACTCGCATCTGTCCCAGCGAGGTTCCCTATACCCTATACACACATTATCCTGTCTGCCTTAAGTCACATGAGACCAGCTTTTATCATCTGCCACCAAGAGAGTCTAAGGAGGGTAGTGGTTAAGCACTTGAGCTCTGAAGCCAGTTGCTCCTCAGACTAGCTCTGTGACCTTGGGTAAGTTAATTAACCTCTCTAGGTGCCAAATCCTTCCTCTGCAAAATGTTAGCAGTAGTCTGGGAGGATTCAGTGAGTTACATACTAAACACTGGCTCAGAGCCTGGTAGCCATCATAACAGAACCAGGACTCCAGCCTGCTGGCAGCAGCAGAAAGGGATTTGGAGTTAGGGTCCAGGTGAGGGCTAGAGGCAGGCGACTGCCCCTGCCAGGCCCACCTGCGAGGGCTCCTGAGTGTCAGGGCGCTTTGGGGAACTGGGGATCCTGCAATAGCATAAGCTGCTAAAGGGACGGTGGTACTAGGCTCTACTACTTACGGAGCACCCACTATGTGCTGGGCTCTGTGTCAGGCACTCTGGTTTTTAGGGCAGTTCAGACCTCATCTTGAAACTTGAAAGACCCAAAAAGTTGTGAAATTCCACCCCCCCTCATCTTCAGAGAGGCACCTCTGGGGAGAGGAACACGATTCTCTGGAGAATGAGGATCACTCCTCCTCACAACAACACTGAGTCATTCCTCAGCCCAGGAAAAAACTCCATGTATGATAGGCCTCTCTGATGCGCTGGGCACCTATAGATGCTTTGCATGCAGTGTCTCATTAAATCATCACACCAATTCATGAGGTAAGAACCATGAGCCCACTCTTTCTGAGGACNACTCCACGTATGATAGGCCTCTCTGATGCGCTGGGCACCTATAGATGCTTTGCATGCAGTGTCTCATTAAATCATCACACCAATTCATGAGGTAAGAACCATGAGCCCACTCTTTCTGAGGACACTATGGTTCAAAAGGGTTAGCTGACTCATCCAAGGCCAAGGACAGATCCAGGGCAAAAACACAGATCCCTGGACCTCAGAGTCCTTACCCCACTTTATATCCCAACTGTATCAGATGGCAGACACTCTTCCTTTCTCTCTCTGCACAAACGGATCCCTACCAGCCAGGGAGAACTTCTTCACACCCACCCAGAGCTGGAATGCCTGCTCTGCTTGGCAACTATCCAGTGAATCTCAGAGGAAGTTTGAAATCCTAGATAGAAGTAAACACTTCACACGAGGAAGAAACCAAATGCCTAGCAGCAAGAGGAACATTACCCTTAGCTTCCCTGTGATAGTTACTTTGTGCTTTAGCTCACAGGTCACAACTCTGCAGGGAGATTCTGTTGTTACACCCATTGCACAGATAAAAAGACTGAGGCCTGAATGGTTAAATGTGTTTATTCAGCTCAGAAGTGGCAGAATCAGGATCTGAACTGGGCTTGTCTGTGTCTAGGGCCCACACTTTGCTAGTTCACTGTGCTGCTTTCCATTTATTCCCGTTCCACTGAGAAACACAGTGTCTCCAGTGAGGCGAAATCCTTGCCTGGGAGATAGAGCTGCTGAGCAACTCTCTAACACAGCCCTGGGTTGCATAAGGCCATGCAGGGGAGTAGGGGTGTCTCCAGGGGCCACAGACAGTTCCAGGGACCTAGGAAGAGGCAGACAGACTGCCACCCCACCTCCCAAGCTTCCTCCACTGCTTGCCAGGCTGCAGATTCCAGGCCTCAGGGGGAAGGATGATTTTCCAAAACAGAATATTAGGTCTCAGCAGGCGTCCACACCACAGCTCCCAGGGCCCAGCGGTAATTGTGTAAATACTCGCACATTCAGCTCCCCCTGAACTGTTCTTCCTCCTTAGTTGGCTTCCTGGTTTTCTCAACGGCATCTGCCAAGTCATTGGGAAAGCTGATGCCCTCATCTGCTTCCGTCCCATCTCTGCTGGGTTCCAGGTGGGATTCTGGAGTCTGCTTGGTAAGTCAGTGCCCCCACGTCCCGAACTGTGGGGTCGTGGTGGGGGAAACAGCATGGGAAATGAGGCCCCAACGGGCACATCCTCGCCTGCTGTCTCCACCTGAGCTTCCCTGCTGGCTCCTCAGGCTGCTGCAGACCCAGGCTGTCTGTGTCCTGCCTTCTCTGTTTGACACATTCTTGAAGGCTGAGCCAAAGGTTTGCCTTGAATTCCCCAGGGCACATGAGACTCTCCTGTCCCAAGACTATGCTTGACCTGGCCCTTCCCTGCCTTCCCTCCACCTTTGACAGTGCCGGCCCAGTAGCAGCCAGAGCCAGAGGGACGTGAGTCCAAACTCTGCTGCTTCTCGCCTCCATGGACCGACCCTGAGCATCTCACGCCTCCACGGACCGACCCTGAGCATCTCACGCTAGCGTGGGCTTCGGTGCCACACCATGATGGGTACAGTCCCCTCCCCTCTCCCACCCCTCCCTGCACACCCACACCCAGGCACTGGCTCCTTCCCCGGTCCCAATGCTCCCATGTCTCCCTACTGGCCTAGCAAGCCTACAAGAGGAGGACAGGGGTCTCTGTCCTGCTGTCCTCAGAGTCCAGCAGAGGACAGGGCTTGGCACATACCAGACACTTAACAAAACAACAGTAATTACAGCTGGCTTTTCTGGAGAGCTTATTCTATCTATCTTCTTATAACCAGTNAGTGTCCCCTGGAGTGCTGAGTAAACGACATAACATCTAGAAAGCACTCTGTCTAATGGCTGGCATCTAGATGATGCTTCATAGACCCAAATGTATGTGTTATTATTTTTGCTATCACTCCCCGCAAAATACCCTACTGGGCTTTACTCCGCACCTCTGTCCACAAGGCTAGACCTCTCTACCCAAGCTGGTTTACCCGGCAAGTACCCACCTGCCTTTACACAACCCAGCTCAAACTATCCTCTCACACCAAGTCTCCAGAATTCTAAACACCCAACTCTCAGGCCCAGGTAGGGGAACAGGCCACCCCTCCCTGCACACCCACACCCAGGCACCGGCTCCTTCCCCGGTCCCAATGCTCCCGTGTCTCCCTACTGGCCTAGCAAGCCTACAAGAGGAGGACAGGGGTCTCTGTCCTGCTGTCCTCAGAGCCCAGCAGAGGACAGGGCTTGGCACATACCAGACACTTAACAAAACAACAGTAATTACAGCTGGCTTTTCTGGAGAGCTTATTCTATCTATCTTCTTATAACCAGTATCACAAAGCTCTGGATGAGCTTCATCGTCGCTTCAGTTATACAGATGAGAAAGTCGACAGGCAGCAGGTGAGGTAACATGTATATCCAAGGTCAAAGAGCTGGGCGCAGACTTGGATCTGAACCCAGGTTTCCTGGGTTCCCTGGCCTTCCCTGGTGGCTCAGACGGTAAAGAACACGCCTGCAATGTGGGAGAACTGGGATCGATCCCTGGGTTAGGAAGATCCCCTGGAGGAGGGCATGGCCACCCACTCCAGTATTCTGGCCTGGAGAATCCCATGGACAGAGGAGCCTAGTGGGCTACAGCCCATGGGGTCGCAAAGAGTCAGACATGACTGAGCGACTAAGCACGCGCACACTCTCAGGCTCCAGGGGGCAAGCTCTTAACCTCTCCAGCTAAGAGGAGGAAACAGGAGGAAAGACAGGGGCCGGGCCTCAGGGTCCCAAGGAGCCTTGTCTTCAGGAACAGAACCAAGTGTGGCCTCACTCATGCCTGGTTATGAGAAGCCCTCTCACACAGCTCACTTCAAGAGAGCATCAACCCTATCCTCTGGGGGACAGAGAACTTCTAACAAGCTCCCAGGTAATACTGATGCTACCACTGACCAGGCTTTGGTTCCTGAGGGTTCAGAGCTGTGGTTCTCAAAGTGTGGTCCCTCAGATTGGCAGCTTCAGCTGGGAGCTTATGAGAAACACAGGTTCTCTGGCCCCCTCCACAGACAGAAACCCCAAGAGATGTACCCAGCAAGCGGAGACTCGGAAGTCCACCAGGTGGCCGAGAAGCACTGAATCTGAGAGCCCACTGGTCTTGCATCGCTCGTGTAAGACCTCCAGCTGGCGGCTCCCGGCACTCACGGAGGTAGGGGAGCCGGGAGGTGAGCAGCGGCGTGGGCTCGGCCCTGCCTCTGTCCTCAGCAGGTCTGCAGCAGGCCCGCCCCGTCTCTGAGCTTCAGAGTCCTCAAAGTGGGGACGGAGGAGCTGTGCCGTTTCTGTGCCAGTCTTGATTATTGCTGTGGTTCTGGCTTGCTGGTGGTACAGTTTCTTGTGGACATAATTAAAATGTTCCTTAAAGAGATGAAGGTAGGGACTTCCCTGGTGGTAGAGTGATTAAGAATCTGCATTCCAATGCAGGGAACATGAGTTCAGCCCCTACTCAGGGAACTAAGATTTCACATAACCCGGGGCAACTAAGCCTGAGCACCCCAATTACTGAGCCTGCACGCCCTGTGGCCTGTGCAACTCAACCAGAGAGGAGCCCACACACCGCAACAAAGCACAGCCAGAAACAAAGAAAGGCGGCGACGGAGGGAACTGCTAGAGAAACCGCACATAGCGCCACTTCTGTGCTGGAAGCTCCGGGCTGAGGAAGAGGAGCGGCTGCAGGTGAATGAACTGTTTACCACCAGAGGAGGATGTCAGGAGAAAGTAGGGTTGAATGCAGTCAAATGATTAACAAGAGACTGCCATCTCTCTGCTGATAATATCACCTCCTAAATCCTCTCTATCCACACACCCTTCTACGGACAAAGATGCAGGGGTAACTGGGATGACCCTCAGGGCCACAGTCTGGAGGATGAGACTGCACGCACTTTCTGACTTCCCCTTTAAACCTTCCTGTTCTGTGTGCATTTTCTATAACAAACATACAGAGCTTTTTCATCAAACAATGAAAATCATTACCTTACAAAATAGCATTACAGGCATTTATACGACAATGAAGGAGTAGATGCGGGAAGAGTTAAACCTGCTGTCTCGGGGGTGGGGGCAAGGAAGGGAGGCAGTGAAAGCAGAGGACGCAGGCAGGTGTTATTTTGGTTTAAAAACGTATTAAAAATAAAAAGAAGTCTGGCACACGCTGCCACGTGGACGGGCCTTGAGGACATCGTGCTAAGAGAAACAAGCCAGTCACGAGAACACAAATGATTGCACTCGTGGAGCAGTCATATTCAGAGAGACCTGGAGGAGAACAGCGGCTGCCGGGAGCCGTGGTCACAGACGGGGGAGGGACGCTGCTTAACGGGAGCGGTTCGGGCAGATGACGAAGTCCCCGAGATGCGTGGCGGTGGCGGCTGACAGCGCCGCGAATGCATCTCATGCCCCAGGCCTAGGCACCGACAGATAGCTAAGACGGTAAACTTTATGCTCTGCGTAGTCTGTGTGTGTGCTCAGTTGTTCAGTGGGGTCCCACTCTTTGTGACCCCATGGACTGTAGCCCGCCAGGCTCCTCTGTCCATGGGGTCTTCCAGGCAAGAATACTGGAGTGGGTTTGCCATTTCCTCCTCCAGGGGATTTTCCTGACCCCAGGGTCGAGTCCACATCTTCTGCATTGTCAGGTGGATTCTCTACCATTGTGTCATCTGGTAACCCTATGTATATTTTACTACAGTTGGAAGAAAAAACAGAGGGGATTCATAATGAAAAAATAATGAGGTTTCAATATATGCCCCTAATGTACTATTTTCCACCTGCAAATGGACCTACATCTGTCACTTTCCCTCAAATTCTATCGGAAGCAAGAGCAAAGGGGTTGGACCAGTGCCTCCTTGAGGCGCTGTCAGCTCGTGGACGAGATCATGGTTGGTAGTGAGCGGCTGACTGTGCGCTATAGGATGCTGGGCAACCACCACCTCTACAGACCAGGTTCCAATGGTCTCTCCCCACCCCTAGTTGCGACAATCAGAGATGTCTCCAGACACTGCCAGTGTCCCTGGGGGATAAACTCTCCCTCAGTTGAGAACCCTGGGTTAGATGCAGCCACAATGGGCACCGTGCCCCGCTAGATGGGGACAGAGCTGGAAGGACCTCAGCGTCCCATGAAAGTGTAGACTCACACTCCCCCCTGTCCACAGAGGCTGGGCCAAAACCTCAGGGGGGCGGTGCGGGGCTCTGCCTTCCCACCTCGCCCAAGACGCCCCTTACCCAGCCTGATGTCCCCCTCGAGGGTCATGAGCACGTTGCCGGCTTTCAGATCCCGGTGGATGATCTTCTTGCCATGTAGGAAGACGAGGGCTTCCAGCATCTGGCGGCAAACCACCTGAATCTGGGGCTCAGTGAGGCCTCTGTCCAGCTCTGGAAACAGAGAGGAGAACATGTCAGTCCAGCAAGCGTTCAATGCAGGCAACTGCAAGTCAGGCTCCTGCAGGCACAGAAGCACACCAGCCACCACCGTGCTTGAGCCCTTGCTGTACACCAGGCACGCCACCAAGCACTTTACACGCCACCTGCTTTAGGCTCACAGTAACCCTATGGGACAGGCACAGCTGTTACCCCATTTCACAGGTGAGGGGACTGATGCTCAGAGAAGTCAAGTCACTTGCTCAGGGTCACACAGTAGGGGTCACAGATCTGAGACTGAAAACAGCCAGCTGGGCTTCAGAGCTCAGGTACGCAGACACAACCCTTCTGAGTGGCAGAGACCCGTTCCATGAGCAAGTCCTGAGAGTCAGGCTCCGTGCCGGGTGCAGGGTCTCAGAGAGGCATGGAAATGAGGGGTGGTGCTGGGAACACAGTGGGCTTGGGGGTGAGGGAGGGCGGCAACCCCTTCTACCTGGGGAATCAGGAGGCTCCCCAGAGGAAGAGGCATTCAAGCTGTGTCCTGAAGGAAGAACAGATGTTTGAGAGGAGAAAAGGTGGTGCCAGGGCATTCCAGGTCAAGGAACCAGCCAAAGGAGCAGCCTAGAGGTGATAGGAGCTGGTGCTGAAAGAAGGTAAACAGGCTGCTGGTGATGGTGGGCCACGAGATGTGGGAGGAGAGGGCGGGCCATCACCAAAAGCCTCTGGGGCACTAGCTGGGGTCCTGGATGCACATGCGCACACACACAACACACACAGACACACATACTCTACACACAACACAGTGTTCACTGAGAGACAGCAGGGCTGTCTGCTCTGAGCAGGTGGGGAGCGCAAACAAGACTATTCCTGCAGGGGGAAACAGCAAGTGCAAGGGACCCTCCCCTCCCCACATGGAGAAATGAAGGTTACAGGTCGGCAGGAGACATGGAGGCTGAGTTTTCTTTGAAGTGCAACGGGCAGTCCAGGAGAGGGACAGAGATACAACCTGAGCTTTGCATTAAAAAATTCCTCCTGGCACAGCAACTGAAGAGCTTGCAGGGACACAGGAGTGGGCAGGGGCTTAGCTGGCAGCCACACAGTGGTCCAGGAGGGCTACATGGTGGCCAGGGCTTCACAGAGAAAGGATTCCTGACTTGGGTCAGGGAGGTGGGAATGACAGGGTGTGCGACCTAGTGGGTGCAGTGGGAGGAAGGGCATGAGAAGAGTCAAGGATGACATCCCATGCTCAGGGCTTTGTGAGCCATCATGATTATTTCTTTTTTAAATATTTTGGGCATGCCAAGGGGCAAGTGGGATCATAGAAACCCATGCTCCTGCATTGGAAGCTTGTAGTCTACACTGCAGAACCACCAGGGCAATTCAGTCGCTCAGTTGTGTCTGACTCTTTGCGACCCCATGGACTGCAACACACCAGACCTCCCTGTTCATCACCGACTCCCAAAGCTTGCTCAAACTCAAGTCCATCGAGTCGGTGATGCCGTCCAACCATCTCATCCTCTGCCACCCCTTCCCCTCCTGCCTTCAATCTTCCCCAGCATCAGGGTCTTTTCCAATGAGTCAGCTCTTCGCATCAGGTAGCCGAACTATTGGAGTTTCAGCTTCAACATCAGTCCTTCCAATGAACACTCAGGACTGACCTCCTTTAGGATGGACTGGTTGGATCTCCTTGCAGTCCAAGGGACTCTCAAGAGTCTTCTCTAACACCACAGTTCAAAAGCATCAAATTATTTGGCTTTCAGCTGTCTTCATAGTCCAACTCTCACATCCATACATGTGAGAAAAGGCTACTGGAAAAACCATGGCCTTGACTAGATGGACCTTTGTTGGCAAAGTAATGTCTCTGCTTTTTAATAGTTAGGCATGGCTTTTCTTCCAAGGAGTGTCTTTTCATTTCATGGCTGCAGTCACCATCTGCAGTGATTTTAGAGCCCCCCCAAATAGTCTCTCACTGTGTCCATTGTTTCCCTTTCTATTTGCCACGAAGTGATGGGACTGGATGCCATGGTCTTAGTTTTCTGAATGTTGAATTTTAGGCCAAATTTTTCACTCTTCTCTTTCACTTTCATCAAGAGGCTCTTTAGTTCTTCTTCATTTTCTGCCATAAGGGTGGTATCATCTGCATATCTGAGGTTATTGGTATTTCTCCCGGTAATCTTGATTTCAGCTTGTGCTTCATCCAGCCCAGCATTTCTCATGATGTATTCTGCATATAGGTTAAATAAGCAGGGTGGCAATATACAGCCTTGACATACTCCTTTTTCTAATTGGAACCAGTCTGTTGTTCCATGTCCAGCTCTAACTGTTGCTTCCTGACCTGCATACAGATTTCTCAGGAGGCAGGTCAGGTGATCTGGTATTCCCATCTCTTTAAGAAATTTCCAGTTTGTTGTGATTCACATAGTCCAATGGCTTTGCCATAGTCAATAAAGCAGAAATAAATGTTTTTTTTTCTGGAACTCTCTTGCTTTATCTATGATCCAAAGGATGTTGGCAATTTGATCTCCAGTTCCTTTTCCAAATCCTTTTCTAAATCCAACTTGAACATCTGGAAGTTCATGGTTCATGTACTGTTGAAGCCTGGCTTGGAGAATTTTGAGCATTACTTTGCTAGTGTATGAGATGAGGGCAATTGTGCGGTAGTTTGAGCATTCTTTGGCATTGCCTTTCTCTGGGATTGGAATGAAACCTGACCTTTTCCAGTCCTGTGGCAACTGCTGAGTTTTCCAAATTTGCTGGCATATTGACTGCAGCACTTTGACAGCATCATCTTTTAGGATTTGAAATAGCTCAACTGGAATTCCATCACCTCCAATAGCTTTGTTCGTAGTGATGCTTCCCTAAGGGCCACTTGACTTCACATTCCAGGATGTGCGACTCTAGGTGGTTTTCTGGGTCATGAGGATCTTTTTTACATAGCTCTGTGTATTCTTGCCACATCTTCTTAGTATCTTCTGCTTCTGTTAGGTCCATACCATTTCTGTCCTTTATTGTGCCCATCTTTGCTCCCCTGGTATCTCTAATTTTCTTGAAGAGATCTCTAGTCTTTCCCATTCTGTTGTTTTCCTCTATTTCTTTGCACTGATCACTGAGGAAGGCCTTCCTATCTCTCCTTGCTATTCTTTGGAACTCTGCATTCAAATAGGTACATCTTTCCTTTTCTCCTTTGCCTTTAGCTTCTCTTCTTTTCTCAGCTATTTGTAAGGCCTCCTCAGACAATCATTTTGCCTTTTCACATTTCCTTTTCTCAGAGATGGTCTTAATCACTGCCTTCTGTACAATGTCATGAATCTCTGACCATAGTTCTTCAGGCACTCTATCAGATCTAATCCCTTGAATCTATTTGTCACTTCCACTGTATAATCATAAGGGATTTGATTTAGGTCATACCTGAATGGTCTAGTGGCTTTCCCTACTTTCTTCAATTTAAGTCTGAATTTGATAATAAGGAGTTCATGATCTGAGCCAGTCAGCTCCCGGTTTTGTTTTTGCTGATTCTCCATCTTTGGCTGTAAAGAATATAATCAATCTGATTTCAGTGTTGGCCATCTGGTGATGTCCATGTGTAGAGTCTTCTCTTGCGTTGTTAGAAGAGGGTGTTTGCTATGACCAGTATGTTCACTTGGCAGAACTCTATTAGCCTTCTCCCTGCTTCATTCTGTACTCCAAGGCCAAATTTACCTGTTACTCCAGGTGTTTCTTGACTTCCTACTTTTGCATTCCAGTAAATGCAAGGACATCTTTTTTGGGGTGTTAGTTCTAGNTTCTCCTCCTGCCCTCAATCTTTCCCAGCATCAGGGTCTTTTCAAATGAGTCAGCTCTTCACATGAGGTGGCCAAACTACTGAGAGATTCAGCTTCAACATCAGTCCTTCCAATGAACCCCAGGACTAATCTCCTTTAGGATGGACTTGGTTGGATCTCCTTACAGTCCAAGGGACTCAAGAGTTTTCTCCAACACCACAGTTCAAAAGCATCAATTCTTCGGCACTCAGCTTTCTTTATCGTCCAACTCTCAAATCCATACATGACTACTGGAAAAACCAGAGCCTTGACTACACGGACCTTTGTTGACAAAGTAATGTCTCTGCTTTGTAATATGCTGTCTAGGTTGGCCNCACTCAGCTTTCTTTATCGTCCAACTCTCAAATCCATACATGACTACTGGAAAAACCAGAGCCTTGACTACACGGACCTTTGTTGACAAAGTAATGTCTCTGCTTTGTAATATGCTGTCTAGGTTGGCCATAACTTTCCTTCCAAGGAGTAAGCATCTTTTAATTTCATGGCTCCAATCACCATCTGCAGTGATTTTGGAGCCCCCCAAAATAAAGTCAGCCACTGTTTCCACTGTTTCCCCATGTTGGTCTATTCTTGTATTTTCTACATTTTAGTCAACTAATATGTTATAAAATTTCATATTAGACGTACTCTTAATGAAAAGTACTGGCCTAAAATCACCCATGGCTACAGATGCATCTATTCATCTGGAAAGGGATGGGGGCTATGCCTATCCATGATGAAAGTCCCAGCAGGACCATGCCCAGAACACCCTCTTTAGGGTTTTCTATATGTAAGAGCTTGTCATCTGCAAACAGAAATAATTTTACTTCTTCTTTACAATTTGCATGTCTTTTATTTCTTTTTTCCTGACTAATTGTGCTAGCTAGTGCTTCCAATGGACAGGGAGGCCTGGCGTGCTGCGATTCATGGGGTGAACTAAACAGAACTAAACTGTGCTTCCAATACTACGCTGAATAGAAGTGATGAAGGTAGGCATCTTTGCCTTATCTCTGATCTTAGAGTGTTTAGTCTCTCACCATTGAATATGTTCACTGTAAGTTATTCATATATGACCTTTATTATGTTTAGATACTTTTCTTCTATTGGTTTGTTAAATGTTTTTCTCATGGAAGTGCTGAATTTTGTCAAATACTTTTTCTTCATTAACTGAAATGATCATGTGTTCTCCCACCTTTATTCTGCCAATGGAGTTTTTTATATTCATTGATTTTCATATATTAAACCATCCTTGCTTCCAAGAATAAACTCCAGTGGTCATGGTGTATAAATCCTTTTAATATGCTGCAGTGTAGTCAAAAAACCAACAACAAAAACATGCTGGGCTTCTAGTAAAAGAAAATTAAGTTAACAATTCCATTTATAATAGCATCAAGAAGAAGAAAATACTTAGGACTATCTAGGAAAAGGGAATAAGATTAAATCAAGAAGGTAGATTTGTACACTGAAAAGTGCAAAATGTGGCTGAAAAACTTAAAGATGATACAAATAAATGGAAATACATCCTCTATGCATGACTGAAAGCCTTTGTCAAGACGTCAATACTACCCAACACAATCTACAGATTCAGTGCAATCCCTATCAAATCCCCATGGCATCTTTTATAGAAACTGAAAAAATTCATACTAAAATTCATATGGAATATCAAGGGACCCCAAGCACCAAAAGAACCTTGAAAAAGGACAGTTGGAAATTGAAAGTCTCATACTTCTTGATTTCAAAACTTATTACAAAGCTACAATAATCAAACAGCATAAAGACAGACACATAAACGAATGGAAGGAGATCCCAGAAATAAACCCTTGCATATACAGTCAAATGATTTTTAACAAAGGGGCCAAGACCATTCAGTGGAAAAAGAATAGTCTTGTCAACAAATTTTGTTGGGAAAACTGAATCACCAACATGCAAGAGAATGAAGATGGTCCCTTACATCATATACCAAAATTTACTAAAAATGGATCAGACATAAATGGAAGAGCTAAAACTACAAAAAATTCTTAGAAGAAAAAAAATAAGGGAAAAGTCATGACACTGAATTGAGCTGTGATTTCTTGGTTTGGACACCAAAAGCACTGGCAACAACAATAAAAAAACTAAACTGGACTTTATCAAATATAAGAAGCTTTGGACATCAAAAACACCATCAACACAGTGGAAAGCAACCCACAGAATTTACGCATGTATGATACTTACAAATCATATATCTGATGAGCGACTAACATCAAGAATACACTTTTACAACTCAATCTTGAATAGACACAGATATACAAATAACCAATAAATGCATGAAAATATCCTCTACATTACTAATTAGAGAAATGCAAACCAAAACCACAATTTAGATCTAGAGGGGCAGGATGGGAGGGGAAGTGAGAGGGAGGTTCAAGAGGGAGGGAATGAATGCGTACTTACGGCTGATTAATGTTGGTGCATGACAGAAACCAATACAATACTGCAAAGCAGTTCTCTTCCAATTAAAAATAAATAGATTTTAAAAAACCACAATCAGATATCACTTTTCACCCATCGGACTGGCTGTTTTTTAAAAAAACAGAAGACGAGCAAGGACGTACAGAAATGGGAACACGTGTATTGTTGGTGGGAATGCAAAATGCTGTGGCCACTGCAGAAGACATTATGGCAGTTCCTCAAAAATCTAAAACTAAAACCTTAAAAATCAAAAACAGAATCAAAAATGGAACTGCCTTATGAACTGGCTTTCCACTTCTGAGTATATACCCGAAGAAATGAAAAGCAGAGTATCAAACAGATGCAGCATTATTCACAAAAGTTAAAAGTTGGAAACAACCCAAGAAAACATCAAGGGATGAACAGAGAAACAAAATGTGGCACATCCATACAATGGAATATTATCCAGTCATTAAAAAGGAATGGAGCATTGACACATATGCATGAACCTTGAAAATATTGTGCTAAGTGAAAAAAACATCAGCCACAAAAGGCCACACATATGTGACTCCATTTCTATGAAACATCCAGAATAGGCAAATCCATGGTAGACAGAAGAGCTAACCAGTTAATCCTAAAGGAAATCAACCCTCAATATTCACTGGAAGAAGTGATGCTGAAGCCGAAGCACCAATACTTTGGCCACCTGATATAAAGATCCGACCCATTAGAAAAGACCTTGATTCTGAGAAAGACAGGAAGCAGGAGGAGAAGGGGATGACAGAGGACATGAGGGCTGGATGGCATCACCGACTCAATGGACACGAGTCTGAGCAGCTCCAGGAGGTGGTGAAGGACAGGGAAGCCTGGTGGGCTGCAGTCCATCCAGACACAAAAAGTCAGACATGACTGAGTGACCGAACAGCAACAGAGAGAGAAAGATCAGTGGCTGCCAGAGGCTGGGGGAAGGCTCCCAGGGTTTCAGACTGTGGGTCTCACAATATGGCCTAAACGCTTTCCAGCTGGAAAAGTGCTGGCACTATACGCGAAGCCCTGTCCAAGGCCATCTACTCAGTCTCGCGTTGAATCCTTACACATTTCTTTAAGGGGAATACTGTTATTATGTCCATTTTCTAGGTCAAAGATCTCCAAAGTTTACCTGTAAAAAGCATGCATGCTTAGTCATTCAGTCACGTCTGACTCTTTGCAACCCCATGGACTGTAGCTTACCAGACTTCCCTTCCATGGGATTTTCTCATCAAGAATACTGAAGTAGATTGCCATTTCCTTCTCTACAGGGTCTTCCTAACCCAGGAATCAAACCCTCATCTCTTGTACTACATGAGGACTCTTTACCACTGAGCCATCAGGGAAACCTTTCCATAAAGAACCAGATAGTAAATAATTTTGGCTCTTCAGGGCTTTGATGCTCCAGCCTGAAATCAGTGGTGGACGAGACCTTATCAAATGAGTGTGGCTGTGCGCCAGTAAATCCCAGGGGCCATGGTGATGAGACCTCAGGGTGTGCAAGAAGGTGGCAGGCCAGATGTGGCCCATGGGTGGCTCCTTAACACCCCTATTCCAGATGAGAAAACGGAGGCAGAGAGCATTTCAGTAACTTGTCAAGGTCCCCAGCTAATAAGAGATGAGGTCAGGATTTGAACCCAGGTGCTCTGGACTAGAGTTCTTCCCCAATCATTTGGAGGACACTTAACATGTCACACCCCTCCCTCATGGCACCAGAACATCTTTTTCATAAGGATTTAACCCCACCAGCCAGGTCGGAATTGCCCTCCCACCTAGTCTTGAGACCCACAGCAGGTACAGGCCGAGCTGGGATCTGATCCCAGGCTGCTCACACTAGCTGCCTTGCGTGAGGAAGACAGCCCTGCCTGAGCCTGAATACCGGGGAGCACACTCCAGAGCAGGAGGCGTTTGCTTTTCCTGGGCCCTCCTGTCAGGTGAGTAACCTCGGCACAGCTGGTCTCCCTAGTCAGCACTCAGGAGCTCTTTGTGTCTCTGGAGACCTCAGCCCATAAACACGCTCAGAGGATGCCCAATGGGAGACAGCCTGCAGTCACTGGCTTGCGACTGCTTGGCGCCCAGAAGAAACTGGAAACCTGTGTTCACCTTGATCCCTTATCGGTCTAGATTAAGCAGCTGTCACGGAGCGGCTTAAGAGTCACGGCCTTGCTACAGGATCCTGGAGGGCCAGCTCACCTCCCCGACCACGCGCGTGTTCATTCATTTGTGGACGGATTAGGCACCTGCTCTATTCCGGCACTCTCTTAGCCGTGGGAATTTGGCCCTGTGCAGGTACTCTCTCCCCGTGTGGGCAGTGTCCTCTCGGAGTTGCCCTGGGACTGGTGACTATAGAAATCTTCCTTGGAGCTGCTGCAAATAGAGAATCAGCTCAATAATCCTTAGGGCGGACAGAGCAGAATTTAAAATCTCTCTCCTCCACCTGATCCACTCTTAAGGACGAGACACTGACACCAACGTCCTGTGCCAAGCTGACTTCTGCCCCAGCAAGTAACATATACACAAAACCCACCGCCCCCC
>SJYW01026574.1:761992-799314 GCA_006410735.1 Raphicerus campestris
CCCACCGAGTTCACTGTCCCCCCGTCGTACAGTTTCACTCCATGCCCTCAGCTTCCTTAGGACGTAAGCGGTTGCCTGATCAGTTAACACAGGTTGGCCTCAGTTTCCCCACCCACCACAGCTACCAGGAACTGAGAGTCTTATTCTGTGCCCGGCCCTACGCCAAGTGCTTTGCATAAATTACCTTACCATTTGAAGTGGGTATTCTAAAGAATGCCTCTGCCTCACAGGATTAAAGGAAGGTAACAGGATTAAGGTAACAGATGCCTGGCTCTCAGAACATTACCTGGCACACAGTAAGTAAATGCTTGACAAATGCCACCCGTTATTATCAGTATCTGGTGATGCTTTATTCCCATTTTATATATGAGGAAACTGAGGCTCAGAGACATTAAAGTCACAGAAATAGTAAGTACCAGAGCCAGGACCTGAACTGGGACCTCTCTGGCTGCCAAGTCAGCTGCACTCACCACCATGAAGGAAGAGACCTAGTGACCCCATTCCCCCATCCTTGGGCCTCAGGAAGGAAGCCAAAAAAGCTGGAGACATAGCCTCCCAGCGGTGGGGGAAAAGGCGTCTCTGTCTCCCTGCTCCAGCACTCGCTGGGCCCCAGGGGTCAGCTCACACATACCAAGTGAGCTTGCTCACCCGGAGATAAAGGAGCCAAGATGTCACAGCCCAGATAAGAGCGGGCTTGAACCACCCACGGGGTTTCAGACATCACCAACTTGTACAGCCCGCCGGCAGCAGGACCAAGCCTGACCATCCTCAAGAGACAATACAGGCATGTTCAGGCCATACCCTGGAGACCGCACGGCGCTCGAGGCCTGGATCTGCTCCTTTACCTGGCCCTCCCCAAGGCCAGCAGGAGTTCTGGGTACATAGAGATGCTCAGTGATTAAATGTTGGCAACACTCCTGCAACTAAAAGGAAATACAATTAAAGGGCAACCCTCTCCACTCTTCTTGCCTGGAGAGTTCTATGGACAGAGGATCCTGGTGGGCCACAGTCCATGGGCTCACAGAGTCAGACATGACTGAGCACACCTCTTGCTGTGCTGTGCTGTGCTGTCCTGTGACTGTGCTGTCCAAACCCCTTTCCTGCTCTGAGCCTTAGTTTCCCCACCTGGAAACTGAAGCCTCTAACAGCTGAAAGGTCATTTGCAACATTGACATTTGAGGGTCCAAGGTGAGGGACATCACTTAATCATTAAATGTTATATTTAATATTTGTAAAAGTTCATTCATATCATAAATTATAAGAGCCTGGACCTGATTCGTGAACAGTGTTTGCTGAATGAATTTATGAAGAATGAAGAAATATGAATGAAACATTTCAGTGGCCTTCAGATGCCCAGAAATCAGGGCACAACTGCCCAAAAGATGACTCATATAGCTGATTCTGCAAAGAAAGGAAGCCAGTCCCTCCCTCTGCTGCCGTCCAAGAGACCGGAGATAATGACTGCCATTACTGAGTGCCTAAGGCATACCAGGCACTGTGCTGAGCATTCTACAAGCACTCCTTTACTTACTCCTATAAGCAATTCTATTTCTCTCTGTTTCACAGATGCGGAAACTGAGGTTTGGTGGGGAAAGAGCCTCCCCAAAGCCACTAACCTCCTAAGTCCACAGAACGAGGGTAGAAACTCAGGTCTGTCCAACTCCCCAGGTCCAAAGATAGCCGAAATGTGCAGCCAAAGGCAAGCCCGTTCCCCTCTTGAGACTGGCTTCTTCCTGGGGACGTGGAGGGGGTGGGCTGCCTCTTCACCCCTTCTTTCCCAGGTCTCCCTGCCCTGAGAGGCACAGGGACACCCCACCAGCACAGAAGACAGAGGCTTCTGTTTACTCGACAGAGACCTGTAGAAAGAAGGTCCCCGAAACAACAGTGAACCCAAAAATGTCTCCAGCTTCTCAGCAGCTGGTCCCTGGAGGGGGAGTCCGGAACCTCCACACCCCTGAGCTCCAGGCCAGACAATGTGGCCACTGAGAGGGGCGGCCCACACCCACGAGGCCTCCCAGGAACGCTGGGCCTCGCTCTTCTGCCCCCAGCCCCACCCACCACATTCACAGAGATTCGGGGAAGGAATTCGAGTTCCCCTCGAGACTGGCAACTGAGTGCCCCCTGGCAAGAAGGAAGAGCACAGGGGATGACCTTGGGGTTCCTAAGGAGTGTGTGTGTGGGGTCCTGTCAATGCCAGGGGGAACCCCTAAGCCTGTCCAGCACATCTGGCACACCCCCGGGTGGGGGTGGGAATTACTAGACGAGATAACCGAGGCAGCGCCAAGTGTGCTGGCCCCAGTTGGAGGGCACCCCTGGGATAGAACTGAGGTGATTCCAACTGGGGATGCCTAACTCCTTCTGGCACTGTNTTTAATATTTGTAAAAGTTCATTCATATCATAAATTATAAGAGCCTGGACCTGATTCGTGAACAGTGTTTGCTGAATGAATTTATGAAGAATGAAGAAATATGAATGAAACATTTCAGTGGCCTTCAGATGCCCAGAAATCAGGGCACAACTGCCCAAAAGATGACTCATATAGCTGATTCTGCAAAGAAAGGAAGCCAGTCCCTCCCTCTGCTGCCGTCCAAGAGACCGGAGATAATGACTGCCATTACTGAGTGCCTAAGGCATACCAGGCACTGTGCTGAGCATTCTACAAGCACTCCTTTACTTACTCCTATAAGCAATTCTATTTCTCTCTGTTTCACAGATGCGGAAACTGAGGTTTGGTGGGGAAAGAGCCTCCCCAAAGCCACTAACCTCCTAAGTCCACAGAACGAGGGTAGAAACTCAGGTCTGTCCAACTCCCCAGGTCCAAAGATAGCCGAAATGTGCAGCCAAAGGCAAGCCCGTTCCCCTCTTGAGACTGGCTTCTTCCTGGGGACGTGGAGGGGGTGGGCTGCCTCTTCACCCCTTCTTTCCCAGGTCTCCCTGCCCTGAGAGGCACAGGGACACCCCACCAGCACAGAAGACAGAGGCTTCTGTTTACTCGACAGAGACCTGTAGAAAGAAGGTCCCCGAAACAACAGTGAACCCAAAAATGTCTCCAGCTTCTCAGCAGCTGGTCCCTGGAGGGGGAGTCCGGAACCTCCACACCCCTGAGCTCCAGGCCAGACAATGTGGCCACTGAGAGGGGCGGCCCACACCCACGAGGCCTCCCAGGAACGCTGGGCCTCGCTCTTCTGCCCCCAGCCCCACCCACCACATTCACAGAGATTCGGGGAAGGAATTCGAGTTCCCCTCGAGACTGGCAACTGAGTGCCCCCTGGCAAGAAGGAAGAGCACAGGGGATGACCTTGGGGTTCCTAAGGAGTGTGTGTGTGGGGTCCTGTCAATGCCAGGGGGAACCCCTAAGCCTGTCCAGCACATCTGGCACACCCCCGAGTGGGGGTGGGAATTACTAGACGAGATAACCGAGGCAGCGCCAAGTGTGCTGGCCCCAGTTCCAGGGCACCCCTGGGATAGAACTGAGGTGATTCCAACTGGGGATGCCTAACTCCTTCTGGCACTGTCTGGCCCAGAGGTCAGGAGCACTGACTTCAGAGTCAGCGTCCTCTGAGCCTGAGTCCAAACGCTGCCACTGTGTGTCTTTAGGCAACATGCCTCACCTCTCTGACCCTTTAATAGTATGTGCTCACCTGTAAATGGGGACAACACGTTCTCATTGTGGGAGTCGTGGGAGAGTAAACGAGCTAGCACACGGAAGAACAACAAGCACCAGGCCTGGCACCTGACAGGGCACGACAGATGACAGTCACCGTCGCCACGGGGAATGGCCATCCCCATCGCCACTCATCACACCGGAAATCAGGGCTGGGGCCAGACTCCAGGCAGACACGAACTGGATTTTCAGCCCCCAGGGGAGACACAAACAGATCTCTGTCTACACAGATATTTTCGATCTCTTGACCATCTGTCTGTCCAGCCATCATTCCCAAAAACCAGGGGTGGCAGGGCTCCTGCCGCCAAAAGGAGGGGTGGTCCAGGGCAGTGCCCCTCAGAAGACGGAATCAAAACCCACAAGACCAGGAAATCAGGATCACAGGAAGCACAGACACACGGCTGGGAGGCCTGCCTGCCAGGCAGGACACACATTCTTCAGCTAAAATCATCCAAGGTTTGTGGCACGTGAGACAGTCCTCAAAGGGAAAGCAGAACTGAAACCAAGGGGAGTGGGGTGGTGAGGTGGGCACAGCGGGCAGAGACNGAAGCTGGGGCGGGGCAGTGAGTAGCGAGGGGGTGGGAGGGGCACACAGGAGTGCCCCGGAGGGCTTGACAGCTGGCTGATGGGCTCAGGGGGTGAACTAAGTGCTTGGGAACGTGGCAGGCAGATCCCCAGACCACAGAGTCACCCTTGTGCCTGTGAATGTGACCCAGAGACCCCAGCCCAGCCACTGCCACAGCAGGATTCCAGACAAAACCCCATGTTACTCCAGCCTTGCCGTCCACAGCTACTCGGTTCTACCTGCTCGGGGCTGAGGGTCCACTGCACCCAAGGTAGAAGCTGGGGGGATTCCAAAGCCACAGGCCCCGCCCCACCAGACACTGCCAAGAAACGCTCTGCAGGATAACGGCTCCTCAAGTGGAGGAGGGGGGCCCAGGCTGTGTCCTCTGAACAGTTCCCAGTGGTTCCCAGGGCTGGTACCCAGGGTGCAGGGGCACCAAAGCAGTGGAAGTCTAGCTGATCTGGGTTGGAACCTGGCTGGGAGCCCTGAGCCAATCTCTCTCTCACCCTCAGTCTTCACACCCATAAAATGGGTTGATGTCTCAATCTCATAGAAATGTGAAGATTTGGCAAGTTAATCACAACAAGGCCCAGCGCACAGAGGAAGTGTCCAGCAAAGGCCCGCTCTCTGTGCTCTTCTGCTGGTCCCTCCCTCTCACCTCCACCCCCTGCCTCCTGCCTCCGCTGCCTGGGCTGCACACCTCCCTGTCTAGGCAGAAGAAGTGGTAAGGAGTGAGAGCACGCTTGCCCGGTGGCTCGAGCCGCACGGCCTCACAAGTGCTCTGTGCTTAGCCGCTCGGTGGTGTCCGACTCTGAGTCCCCACGGACAGCAGTGCTTTATGGAGTGCCACTGCGATTACATGTCCCCAAAGTGGACACCCCTACAGGCCTAATGCAGGAGGATGCAGAGGTCGGTGACCAGCAGGGAACGCCAGGAGCACCAGGATCCCATGGGAAGAGGTGCTGCCCACAATTCTGCCGAGAAGGGCCACCACAGGGCACCAAGCTGACCACAAACATGGGACCCAGACTTCAAAGATAACTGGGCAAGGGCAAAATGAGCCGACTCGGGCCCAAAGGCCTCCTTGAGATCGCCCCTTCTGAGCCAGGAAGGAGTGGGGCAGGGAAGGGACGGTGGCCCCGAGGGTCACGGAGAGCTGGCCCCAGACCCGAGATCTCAGGTGCGACTCCAGCCCGGCACCCTTCGACTGCACTAAGAGGCTCTCTACATGCATGCCACGCTGCTAGTGACTTTCTCATGTCACATTCTCTTTACAGTTCTTGAATTATTTTAAGGCCAGATATGCAATCTCTGTGGGTGACAAACGGCTAGCCTCGGAGCCCAAGGCAACAAGCCACAGAGACCCTGGCCGGTGACACGAGGTCGCACGAACATGTGTGGACAGCGGGCCCCTCCCACCCAAGCCCTGCTCTGTGACCCGGGCCTGCACTTCCTCTCGGGCGGAGGCTCACTTTCAGACAAGCGGCCACATTCTGGAAAGCCTGCAGTCACTCCTTCAGACTCACAGGCACACACAACTCAGTGTACACACACAGGAAAGTCACATATGCCTCCCAAGCCTATTTTTGGACTCCTTACACCAGGAGTCCTGGTTTAAACACCACCAGATCTGGGAAGCTCAGTTATGGGCAAAGCAGCCTTGACTCTATGAAAAAACAGTCATCTTGCACAATTTTCTGGGAAAACACAGTCCTCTTAGTTATCTGTACTTCCCTCATCTGATAGAGACACAGGATGAGAAATAGATCCTCTCGGTTCTACTTTGAGAAGAACAGTGGCAGATACAGAGAACAGACTCACAGTTGCCAAGGTGGAGGGGCCTGGGGAAGGAAGGACTGGGGGTCTGAATTAGCAGATGTGAACTATTACACACAGGATGGACACAAACAGCAAGGCCCTACCGGATAGCACAGGGAACTGTTAGTCGGCCAATACCCTACGCGAAACCACAATGGAAAAGAGTATGAGAAAGACTGCATATATGTATTACCGAGTCATTCTGTACACAAGAAATTAACACAACATTGTGAATCAACTGCAGTTTGATCATTTTTTTTAAAAAAAAAGAAAGAAAACCAGTGGTGTGTGCCAGTGACAAACAGCCCTCAGGCTGAGTATTGGGGGATGTTAGGGAGTAGTGAGGTCTGAGGCTAATTAGAGAGCAAATCTCCACCTGAGGGGCCACAGCTGCCCAGCCTCAGGCAACTGCTGCCACATCTGCTGGTTGTTCTAAAAAAAAGTCCAAAGGCCAAAAAATGCTAGCAGCAAACTTCTACAACCATCTTGTGTGCGAAACAAAATCTGCGTGGGTCTGTCCTAGCCCGACACCCTCAGTTTGTGACTGAGCTCACAGCCTGACCGGCTCCTCCCAACAACACAAGAGGCTGTGAGCGGGAGAGGCACAGTACTCGACCGAGGGCGATTTGGTTCCCAGGGGACATCTGGCAACACAGAAGCCATGCACGTGTGCCCAGTCGTGTCCGACTATTATGACCCCATGGACTGTAACCCTCCAGGCTCCTCCGTCCGTGGGATTCTCCAGGCAAGGATACTGGAGTGGGTAGCCATGCCCTTCTCCAGGGGATCTTCCCGACCCAGGAATCTGACCCAGTCTCCAGCACTGCAGGCAGATTCTTTACCATCTGAGCCACCAGGGATAGAGGCAGGGACACAGCTAACACACAGGGCAGCTCCCCCTACACAGAGAATGACCCAAACCCTGACGCAGACCAGACAGAGTCCAAAAGGCCTGGAGTTCCTCTGGGGAACACGACAGGAGTGGTGGGGAGCTTGCCCTGGGTGGTAGCCTCCAGGGAGAGGTGGGTCCACACCCAGTCTCTGTCCCGCAAGTGCTTCTGGACAAGCTGAGCCACCTCAGTCCTAAGAGGACCATCCCAACCTCTGGCCTTTCGGGCTTGGCAGGCCCAAATGCACCGGCCAAAACAGGGCCCTGGCCTGGGGCGTGTCCCCACGTGGAGGTCCTGAGACTGGGGCACCGCACGGCCCTGGGGGAGAGGAGCCCCTCCCCTGCTCACCCTCCCTTCTGAGCCCAGTCGCTGCCGGGCAGCCAAGAGGCCCACAGTGAGAGCATCCCTTCTAAAGGGGAGTGCAGGGCCAGGGTGGAGGGCTTTGGCAGGCAAAGGGATTGGGTCAGAATGGAGCAAACTGGTTTATTTTCCTTTATTTCTATTTATGGCAAGTGGGCCCCAGTTTTCCATTTAGGGTAATGAGATGAAAGTTTCTTTTTCAATAAATATATTTAACTTCTAAAAAGTGAGTCACCTTAAACAAACACTAACTATTCCAGAGGTAGCACAATGAATGAGGTTTAGGAGAGGCAGCCCTACCAAGAGTGTTACTACAGCTCTTTAAGTCCGAGGATGACAAGGTCATCCCTGGGGGAGGTGGGGTGGGGAAATCCAGGGAGGCTCCCCGACTGTGGAGGCCTTCCGTGCTAAGCAAGAGTCACTGCTTTGTTTGGTGGTCAGCAAGGAGATTCCTGGGCTAATAAACTTGTGCAAAACTTTCTGCTCAGACAAAACTTGAGGGCAGAGGGGCTTCTGAACTTGACCTGTGCCAGGTCTCCAGGAGCGGAGGCCAGCCCTGCTGTGGGTGCACGGAAGGCCTTTCCTCACCCTGTGCAGACTTCATTACCCACCCTGACATCACTTTTCATCCTGTTGGCCAGTGGCATGATCGCAGCAAAGCCTCTGCAAGGTTCCCTGAGTAAAAGGCAGAAAAGCCGGAAGAGAAGAGGCTTCCAGAAACCCAGTATGAGGACACAGTGGGAATGGAAAGGAAGAACTGTGAGAGGAGGGGAGAGAGAGTCACTGGCATTAACTAGGCACCCACTCTGGGCCAGACTCTGCTGCCCGTACCCAAACTGCACACCTCACATAATCCTTACAACAGGCTAGATTTTGTTATCATCATTTCCATTTTAGTGGTAAAGAGCTAGGACTCAACGGTCAGCTAAGATCTCAACTGGTGCTACAAGCCAGGACTGGTCCCCATTTCCTCTACCGCAGGGCAGGGAAGAGGATAATGCGTGCGACACACACGCAGAAGAATCAACCCATCGAAGACTCAGACTAATTAATCCCACTAATGGCTGAGGAAGAGGGCAGACCTGGCCTGCCTGAAACCGCCCCCCTGCCGAGGTTTCCCAACACCCACAATAAGACTACAGCCCCTACCTACCTATCCTCATCTCCTAGCACCCCACCCCAACCCAGGCACACTGGCCCCTTGGCCCCTCTGAACATGATAAGCACACTTTCACCCCGGGGGCCCTTGCTGACCCCTGGATCCTCCCTCAACTGGGTCCTTCTCAGGCAGGCCTCCCGCTGACCATGCACGAAAGGCGGCTTGCCCTGTTCCAAGTCACACCTCTGATCTCATATCCATCATGGTCCTTATGGTTACCTGAATCACGTGTTTATGCGCTTATTGGCTGGCTTCCTCACCAGACTGTGAGCTCCTTGAGCACAAGAACTGTATCTCTTGTTCACCACTGAATCCCCAGCCCACAGAACAGGGCCTGGCACACAGCCGGTGTTCAGCCACGTGCTCAAGGCCACAGAGAATCTGGTCAACTTTCACATGGGTCTCTGTCTTTTCTCCTTTGCCATCTTCCAGCCACAACTTTTGTCTGGTCCTTTACAGGTTCCACTGGGTCCTGTCTCAGGGCCTCTGAGAATACGTCCTGTTCTCTCTACCCGGAAATTTCTGCTCTCTAAATTTCTGCGGGTCTGCCCTCAGCTAAAAGGTCATCTCATGAGAAAGGCCTTCCTTATCTCTCCTATTTGAAGCATCTGCCCCTGACCTGCCTGCCCCCTCCCACCAAGAACTTCCATCACATTTCCCAGTCTACTTTTCTTTCGCACACTTATCACTTGCTGAAGTTCTCTTGTTTATTTCTTTATCTGCTTCCATATTGTCTGCTTCTACCACTAGACTCTGAGCCCAGTGAGGCCAGGGATCTGGCTGGTCTTGATCATTTCCGTATCCTCCGGGGGGGATCAGGACTGGGCACAAGAAAGGAATTCAACAGACACTTGTTTACACGAATAAATGGGAGAACCCTGTGATCTGACAGGGCTGCAGGCTTAATTCCTCCAAGATGACCCAAGCTTCCAGAGACAAGAGCCAGAGTCCCATGGTGAAAGGTAAGATCATGACAGCAGATTTGCTGTCCTGTAGATAGGCTGAGGGAAACCTGGGCTCAGAAACCAACCAGGAGCTTTCAGAATCATCACAGCTTGCCACGCAGGACTTCACAGCCACCTTCACTTCCTGGCCAGATTCTGCGCAGGAAAAGCTTCCACTCTGCAGGCGACTGAAAGCTAAAGAATTGTTTCAGCCAAAAACAAGGGTAACATCTCCCCGAGGCTATGCTCTGTGGGCTGCAGGGACTCTGCGGCCTTCACTCTCCCTAGGGCAGACCCCACAAGGGGAGGGGTGCCTGCCGGGACCTCCACCATGCCTCTGCTCTGGATCAGCACTGGAGGAGCATGAAGACAGTCTTGCCTACCAGAGGAGGGAGATACCAGGACTGACATCAGCACTGAAACGAGACGGTAGGATGAGCGACCACAAAGGAGCAGAGAGAAGAGGCGGTGCGCTCCACCGAGAGGTGCCTGGGAGAACTTAAAAGGTCTCAGTGTGGAAGGAAAGGTCCTGCTGACTCTGCAGATGACGCTGCGGAGGGCTGCCTGCAGGAAGGCACTAGATGCAAAGACCTGGAGGTGCCGCCTACAAGTAGCCCGAACAGCGGCCTGGGAGGATGCTGGCACTATGTTCCAGGTAATGGGTTTGGAATATATTCTGGAGAGCTGTGAAAGGGCTTTTCAAAGGGCAGTGTGACATGAGCAGGGTCTCTCATCCACAGTATCTGATGTCTGTATGTCTGACCTTGTAACTAATTCATTGTGTGACTTTAGCTGAAATGCCAACACTTTGGCCACCTGATTTGAAGAACTGACTCATTGGAAAAGACGCTGATGCTGGGAAAGATTGAAGGTGGGACGAGAACGGGATGACAGAGGATGAGATGGTTGGATGGCATCACCAACTCGATGGACATGAATTTGAGTAAACTCTGGGAGTTGGTGATGGACAGGGAAGCCTGGCATGCTGCAGTCTGTAGGGTCGCAAGAGTCAGACACGACTGAGTGACTGAACTAAGACCCTCTCTGGTGCGCAGTTGTCTCATTTCTCAAATGAGATGTTGGCTGCATGACACCCAGCTGTAGCATTCCGTGGTTTAGTAACAACACTCATCTGAATCCAGGGGTGTGCCAGAGCCAGCTTTCACTGGCTTGTGAGGACTGTGCTAAATTTCCAGGAATTTTTGTAACCTAGTAATATAACCTATGTTTTAAATTAAGTTATGTAACCTTATTATTTTAAAAACTGCATTAAAGACAACAAAGGTGATAAACACTCAAAACTCATAAATTCTCAAATTATTTTAGCACATTCTACTGTTATCTCTGTTCTTGAGGTTGTTTACATCCATCATATCTGTATGGCAGAAATAACTTCATCATGGAGTGGTCCTGCATCTTTGTTAGTGACATTTTGTTTTAGCTTGAAATTGACCATGGTGGGAATATTTATACCGCAGAAACTAGCAGATGCTATCAACTAGGGCTGTTCTTCCCAGAGAGCATTAAACATGTACCAGCATGCCATTCTCACTCCCATGTAGGAAAAGAGACCCAGCCCTTGACAGGCTTTCCCAGACATCAAAATCTGGTCAAGGCAAGGGGTGGGAACCAGGGAGGGGCAGTTATAAACCAAAGGAAATTCACGAGATGAGCCCAGGGTTTCCCGCACTCGCCTATCTGCGAGGCCTGGGAATACATCCAGAGCTGCGTGCTCTACACTGTCTAAGGCAATAGCCACTATGTGGCTCCTGAGCCACACAGAACCACACGTGGCTCTTCAGCACCTGAGACGTGGCTAGCATGGGACTGTATGATCAGTCTATTCCCTTTTAATTAATTTAAATTAAAAAAAGGATATTTGACTCTACTATTGGGATACATTTAACATTGTAACAACCTGAGGACATGACTGCTTTTTCATCCAGAAATTTCATGACATCTAAATACAGAGGACACATTTCTGTTGAGGCTTCAGCTCCTCAATTAAGGTGTGCTGTACGGGTGCAGCACACACTAGCTTTGAAGACTTCAAATGGAAAACAGCTAAAATGCCTCATCAGTATTTTTTTTATTGACTCCAGGTGAGAATGATAATGTTTTATATACTAGGTTAAATAAATTATATTACTTTAATTAATTTCATCAGTTTATTTTGGCTTTAATGCAGTAATTAGAAAATTTTAAATTATACATATGGCTCACATTATATTTCTATTGGATAGTGCTAGTTTAGAATAACACTTGCACCATTTGTATTCAAAAGCAGACGTGGTCATAAGAAACCATGAGAAAGGCTTTGCAAAGATTGAAAACTCTAGAAGAAAATGAGTCAGTCTTGTCAGATCGCAGGTGGGGTGGTTTGGTGAGTGACCTCCACCCCACCGGGGAAAATTCCGTGCCGACCGCCATGGCCGGGCAAGGCGCCCAGGATGTTGGGCAACAGTCAAGTTTCTCATCCTAAAGCCCAGTCCCTGAAAGCAGACCCCAGGTCAAGGTTGATTTTGTCAAAGACACCCACACAGAAAAGCTGGCTCCTGGAGCCACAGAGAGCACCCGAGCCTGGCCACAGGATGGGGCCCACAGTCATCCCACAGAAGGAAACAGCAAAAAGGCGGTGCGCCTTTAACCTAGTATTTGAGAATGAGACTCCTCTCTTCCACGCTTCCATCCATGCCGCCCTTCAGACTGCCCTTCCTTCTCTTACCCCTTGGAGAACTCCTACGTATTCTTTAAGATCCAGTTCAAACGTTCCTTCCTCTAAATGTTTTTCTGACCAATGATGCTCCCATCTCACTTCCTTGGACTTCTGGCCTCGTCCATCCTGACCATTTCCTGGTCAGCCTGGGTGCTCTCACTCTTGCCCCCTCAAACCTGATTTCTTTCTAAATGTATGTCTCTCCCCCATGAGACTGCCCGTGGGTCTCTATTGCCTTCAGCAATAGTTCTCAAACTTCAACAAGCATCAGAGTCACCTAGAAGGCTCCTTAAGCAGAGAGCAGGGCCCCTTCCCGGAGTTTCTGATTCAGCAGCTCTGAGCTGGGACCCAATATGCAGCATTTCTAACAAGGTCCGTGGTGCTGCTGCTGCTGGTGGTCTGAAAGGCTGTACTTCGAGAAGTGCTGATCTAAAAGACCAAGTGTAAGCCTTCACCTTGGCAGTCAAGGCCTTCCAGGATCCTGCCTCCAACGACTGCCCTCATTTTGTACGACATGCTGGTAGACCCACCAATCCTACTCTTTCCAGGACCCCAACAGGTCACAGCTCTCCCACCTCCACTCCTCGGCCCAGGCTGACACTGCTTGAAATCTTCTCGATCCACCCAGTTCCAGGGCCACCTTCCTTGATTTCACAATGTCTAAAACCCAAATCAAAAATGAGAGCTAACACCTTTAAAGGTCTACAAAGTAACAAATGTAGGCTGTAGGGGCAGCTACAGAAGAGGGGAGTGAGAAGTGATTTTGGCCACAGCAGCAGCCCTGGATAAAAAAGTACCAGCCTAAAGTGACAACCTTGGGACAGAAAATTCTGGTGTATCTATTTGACCAACTTCACAGCAGTCACTGTCCAGTTACAAACTGTCCTTTTCCTCCATCGGTTTTATAAGTCGGCCACTCTCCAGCTGTGTGGCCTAGAAGGGGAGGCAGGAGACTGACTTAGCGTCTTCCTTTCTCACTTTTGTCTGTAAGATGAAGATAAAGCAACAGCCTCAAAGAATATGATTAAATGACATAATGCGAGTAAAATGCACAGCAAAAGGCCCAGCACACAGTCAGCCTTCAATAAATATTAGCTGTTGTTGGCATTATCTCTGGACTTGGAAAAGTAATGAACTTGGTAAACAGCCATAAACAATAATGGGAACAGATATATGAAAGATGTTTTCCTCAGTGTGTACGTCATTAGCAATTCAGTGATGGCTGACTGGATAGAGAGCTGGATGGATAGATGGATGGGTGTATGTGCTGTGGGTAGGTTGGTGAGATGGAAAAACTCAATTGTATGATATCAAAAGTGACTCTGTGAGGCCAGTATGGCAATAGATTTAAAAATCTTAAAAATTCTCCTAAAGAGATTCTCAAGCAAGAACATAAAAATTCAAAGATGTCCATCACAGAGTTGTTTATAGCAGCAATAAAAAACAAAAGCAACAGCCTAACTGCTTAATAGTCAGAAGATGGAATTCTCTAGAAAAAGAAAAGATGACGANTCTCAGTGTGGAAGGAAAGGTCCTGCTGACTCTGCAGATGACGCTGCGGAGGGCTGCCTGCAGGAAGGCACTAGATGCAAAGACCTGGAGGTGCCGCCTACAAGTAGCCCGAACAGCGGCCTGGGAGGATGCTGGCACTATGTTCCAGGTAATGGGTTTGGAATATATTCTGGAGAGCTGTGAAAGGGCTTTTCAAAGGGCAGTGTGACATGAGCAGGGTCTCTCATCCACAGTATCTGATGTCTGTATGTCTGACCTTGTAACTAATTCATTGTGTGACTTTAGCTGAAATGCCAACACTTTGGCCACCTGATTTGAAGAACTGACTCATTGGAAAAGACGCTGATGCTGGGAAAGATTGAAGGTGGGACGAGAACGGGATGACAGAGGATGAGATGGTTGGATGGCATCACCAACTCGATGGACATGAATTTGAGTAAACTCTGGGAGTTGGTGATGGACAGGGAAGCCTGGCATGCTGCAGTCTGTAGGGTCGCAAGAGTCAGACACGACTGAGTGACTGAACTAAGACCCTCTCTGGTGCGCAGTTGTCTCATTTCTCAAATGAGATGTTGGCTGCATGACACCCAGCTGTAGCATTCCGTGGTTTAGTAACAACACTCATCTGAATCCAGGGGTGTGCCAGAGCCAGCTTTCACTGGCTTGTGAGGACTGTGCTAAATTTCCAGGAATTTTTGTAACCTAGTAATATAACCTATGTTTTAAATTAAGTTATGTAACCTTATTATTTTAAAAACTGCATTAAAGACAACAAAGGTGATAAACACTCAAAACTCATAAATTCTCAAATTATTTTAGCACATTCTACTGTTATCTCTGTTCTTGAGGTTGTTTACATCCATCATATCTGTATGGCAGAAATAACTTCATCATGGAGTGGTCCTGCATCTTTGTTAGTGACATTTTGTTTTAGCTTGAAATTGACCATGGTGGGAATATTTATACCGCAGAAACTAGCAGATGCTATCAACTAGGGCTGTTCTTCCCAGAGAGCATTAAACATGTACCAGCATGCCATTCTCACTCCCATGTAGGAAAAGAGACCCAGCCCTTGACAGGCTTTCCCAGACATCAAAATCTGGTCAAGGCAAGGGGTGGGAACCAGGGAGGGGCAGTTATAAACCAAAGGAAATTCACGAGATGAGCCCAGGGTTTCCCGCACTCGCCTATCTGCGAGGCCTGGGAATACATCCAGAGCTGCGTGCTCTACACTGTCTAAGGCAATAGCCACTATGTGGCTCCTGAGCCACACAGAACCACACGTGGCTCTTCAGCACCTGAGACGTGGCTAGCATGGGACTGTATGATCAGTCTATTCCCTTTTAATTAATTTAAATTAAAAAAAGGATATTTGACTCTACTATTGGGATACATTTAACATTGTAACAACCTGAGGACATGACTGCTTTTTCATCCAGAAATTTCATGACATCTAAATACAGAGGACACATTTCTGTTGAGGCTTCAGCTCCTCAATTAAGGTGTGCTGTACGGGTGCAGCACACACTAGCTTTGAAGACTTCAAATGGAAAACAGCTAAAATGCCTCATCAGTATTTTTTTTATTGACTCCAGGTGAGAATGATAATGTTTTATATACTAGGTTAAATAAATTATATTACTTTAATTAATTTCATCAGTTTATTTTGGCTTTAATGCAGTAATTAGAAAATTTTAAATTATACATATGGCTCACATTATATTTCTATTGGATAGTGCTAGTTTAGAATAACACTTGCACCATTTGTATTCAAAAGCAGACGTGGTCATAAGAAACCATGAGAAAGGCTTTGCAAAGATTGAAAACTCTAGAAGAAAATGAGTCAGTCTTGTCAGATCGCAGGTGGGGTGGTTTGGTGAGTGACCTCCACCCCACCGGGGAAAATTCCGTGCCGACCGCCATGGCCGGGCAAGGCGCCCAGGATGTTGGGCAACAGTCAAGTTTCTCATCCTAAAGCCCAGTCCCTGAAAGCAGACCCCAGGTCAAGGTTGATTTTGTCAAAGACACCCACACAGAAAAGCTGGCTCCTGGAGCCACAGAGAGCACCCGAGCCTGGCCACAGGATGGGGCCCACAGTCATCCCACAGAAGGAAACAGCAAAAAGGCGGTGCGCCTTTAACCTAGTATTTGAGAATGAGACTCCTCTCTTCCACGCTTCCATCCATGCCGCCCTTCAGACTGCCCTTCCTTCTCTTACCCCTTGGAGAACTCCTACGTATTCTTTAAGATCCAGTTCAAACGTTCCTTCCTCTAAATGTTTTTCTGACCAATGATGCTCCCATCTCACTTCCTTGGACTTCTGGCCTCGTCCATCCTGACCATTTCCTGGTCAGCCTGGGTGCTCTCACTCTTGCCCCCTCAAACCTGATTTCTTTCTAAATGTATGTCTCTCCCCCATGAGACTGCCCGTGGGTCTCTATTGCCTTCAGCAATAGTTCTCAAACTTCAACAAGCATCAGAGTCACCTAGAAGGCTCCTTAAGCAGAGAGCAGGGCCCCTTCCCGGAGTTTCTGATTCAGCAGCTCTGAGCTGGGACCCAATATGCAGCATTTCTAACAAGGTCCGTGGTGCTGCTGCTGCTGGTGGTCTGAAAGGCTGTACTTCGAGAAGTGCTGATCTAAAAGACCAAGTGTAAGCCTTCACCTTGGTAGTCAAGGCCTTCCAGGATCCTGCCTCCAACGACTGCCCTCATTTTGTACGACATGCTGGTAGACCCACCAATCCTACTCTTTCCAGGACCCCAACAGGTCACAGCTCTCCCACCTCCACTCCTCGGCCCAGGCTGACACTGCTTGAAATCTTCTCGATCCACCCAGTTCCAGGGCCACCTTCCTTGATTTCACAATGTCTAAAACCCAAATCAAAAATGANCTTTCCAGGACCCCAACAGGTCACAGCTCTCCCACCTCCACTCCTCGGCCCAGGCTGACACTGCTTGAAATCTTCTCGATCCACCCAGTTCCAGGGCCACCTTCCTTGATTTCACAATGTCTAAAACCCAAATCAAAAATGAGAGCTAACACCTTTAAAGGTCTACAAAGTAACAAATGTAGGCTGTAGGGGCAGCTACAGAAGAGGGGAGTGAGAAGTGATTTTGGCCACAGCAGCAGCCCTGGATAAAAAAGTACCAGCCTAAAGTGACAACCTTGGGACAGAAAATTCTGGTGTATCTATTTGACCAACTTCACAGCAGTCACTGTCCAGTTACAAACTGTCCTTTTCCTCCATCGGTTTTATAAGTCGGCCACTCTCCAGCTGTGTGGCCTAGAAGGGGAGGCAGGAGACTGACTTAGCGTCTTCCTTTCTCACTTTTGTCTGTAAGATGAAGATAAAGCAACAGCCTCAAAGAATATGATTAAATGACATAATGCGAGTAAAATGCACAGCAAAAGGCCCAGCACACAGTCAGCCTTCAATAAATATTAGCTGTTGTTGGCATTATCTCTGGACTTGGAAAAGTAATGAACTTGGTAAACAGCCATAAACAATAATGGGAACAGATATATGAAAGATGTTTTCCTCAGTGTGTACGTCATTAGCAATTCAGTGATGGCTGACTGGATAGAGAGCTGGATGGATAGATGGATGGGTGTATGTGCTGTGGGTAGGTTGGTGAGATGGAAAAACTCAATTGTATGATATCAAAAGTGACTCTGTGAGGCCAGTATGGCAATAGATTTAAAAATCTTAAAAATTCTCCTAAAGAGATTCTCAAGCAAGAACATAAAAATTCAAAGATGTCCATCACAGAGTTGTTTATAGCAGCAATAAAAAACAAAAGCAACAGCCTAACTGCTTAATAGTCAGAAGATGGAATTCTCTAGAAAAAGAAAAGATGACGATGCAGGTGTTTCCCTAAAATATGAAAAATCATTCTTAATATATCTTAAACAAAAAGAGTAAGAGTGAAGTAGCAAGTCTGGTATAAGTTCATCTTTAAAAAAAAAAAAAAAACCTGTGTGTAGATATAGAAAAAGTCTAGAAAAATTTATTATATTATTAAAAATGATTATCTTTGGTATAAAGATTCAGGTGACATTAATCTTTTGCTTTTCTGTATACTCTCATTTTTCTGATAACCACATATTNTGCTGGGAGGGATTGGGGGCAGGAGGAGAAGGGGACGACAGAGGATGAGATGGCTGGATGGCATCACCGACTCAATGGGTGTGAGTTTGAGTGAACTCTGGGAGTTGGTGATGGACAGGAAGGCCTGGCATGCTGCGATTCATGGGGTCGCAAAGAATCGGACATGAATGAGCCACTGAACTGAACTGAACGCCATTGATATAAGAGACTTGACACCCATGGATTTTGGTATCTGCGGAGTTGTCCCAGAACCAGTCTTCCTGGGAGGATGATTTACACATTCAGTGGAGTACTGTTTAGTCTTAAAAAGGAAGGAAATTCTGGCACAAGCTACCACATGGATGAATCTGGAGGACATTATGCTAAGTAAGAAATTATACAGTCACAAAAGGACAAATATCGTATAATTCCACGTAAATGAGGTACCTAGAATAGTCAGTAAACTACTTTCATAGAGAAAGAAAGTAGAATAGAGGCTGCCAGGGANAAAGGAGTATGTCAAGGCTGTATATTGTCACCCTGCTTGTTTAACTTCTATGCAGAGTACACCATGAGAAACACTGGGCTGGAGGAAGCACAAGCTGGAATCAAGATCACCAGGAGAAATATCAATAACCTCAGATATGCAGATGACACCACTCTTATGGCAGAAAGCAATGAAGAACTAAAGAACTTCTTGATGAAACTGAAAGAAGAGAGTGAAAAAGTTGGCTTAAAGCTCAACATTCAGAAAACAAAGATGGTGGCATCTGGTCCCATCACTTCATGGGAAATAGATGGGAAAACAGTGGAAACAGTATCAGACTTTTATTTTTCGGGGCTCCAAAATCACTGCAGATGGTGACTGCAGCCATGAAATTAAAAGATGCTTACTCTTTGGAAGAAAAATTATGACCAATCTAGATAGCATATTAAAAAGCAGAGATTCTACTTTGCCAACAAAGGTCCGTCTAGTCAAGGCTATGGTTTTCCCAGTGGTCATGTATGGATGTGAGAGTTGGACTGTGAAGAAAACTGAGTGCCGAAGAATTGATGCTTTTGAACTGTGGTGTTGGAGAAGACTCCAGAGAGTCCCTTGGACTGCAAGGAGATCCAAGTCCATTCAAAAGGAGATCAGTCCTGGGTGTTCATTGGAAGGACTGATTTTGAAGCTGAAACTCCAATCCTTTGGCCACCTGATGCAAAGAGTTGACTCAGTGGAAAAGACTGATGCTGGGAGGGATTGGGGGCAGGAGGAGAAGGGGACGACAGAGGATGAGATGGCTGGATGGCATCACCGACTCAATGGGTGTGAGTTTGAGTGAACTCTGGGAGTTGGTGAGGGACAGGAAGGCCTGGCATGCTGCGATTCATGGGGTCGCAAAGAATCGGACATGAATGAGCCACTGAACTGAACTGAACGCCATTGATATAAGAGACTTGACACCCATGGATTTTGGTATCTGCGGAGTTGTCCCAGAACCAGTCTTCCTGGGAGGATGATTTACACATTCAGTGGAGTACTGTTTAGTCTTAAAAAGGAAGGAAATTCTGGCACAAGCTACCACATGGATGAATCTGGAGGACATTATGCTAAGTAAGAAATTATACAGTCACAAAAGGACAAATATCGTATAATTCCACGTAAATGAGGTACCTAGAATAGTCAGTAAACTACTTTCATAGAGAAAGAAAGTAGAATAGAGGCTGCCAGGGACTGGTTACCAGCAGGAGTGGAGTTAAGTGTTTAGTGGTACAGAGTTTCTCTTGGGAAGAGGCACAAGTTCTAGAAATGAATAGAGGGGAAGGTGGCACAAACGCTGTGAGCAGAGCTAATGCCAGTGAACTGTACAGCTAGAATCTGCTAAGACAGTCTATTTTATGCTCGGCATATTTAACCACAGTTAAAACTGACAGTGAGAGAGAAATAACCGTGTAAGTAATGCAAGCGATTTCACCCACAGTGAGCTAGTGCCCAGAAGGGGCAGAGCCCAACCGGTCCCCGGAAGCCCTGGGGTGGGGGACACTTCTGGGAGCGCCCACCCACTGTGCTGCTGGTCAGGGGAAAGGGGGCCCCCAGTGAGAGAGAGCACACTGTCCTTCAACACGGGCCTAAAAGCCAGCACTCGTCTTCAACTTTTGAACAGCAGTCTGCTGGAAAGCGCATGGAAAACGGGCCACCCTAGACTTCACACCTCGGTGCTGCTCTGAGGACATGCCACACGGCACGTGCCTAACAGGACAGCTCCGCCATGTGAGCCAATGGAAACGCTGACAGTTGTGCCACCCGGCACCCTGCGGATGACAACGGGCACTCACGTTACCTCACATGGTAGGTAACCCACTCTACAGACTAGAGAGAGGGAAAGGCTGGATCCAGAGAGGCAGTCCCAGAATCTGAACCTAGGTCCTCTAACCTTCAGCATTCTGGCACTGCACACTACTCTCCAAGGTCTCCCATCACCCCCAGAACTCAGAAGCCTCTGAGACCAGATGCCCTGCCCGTGGTACCAGTGATGCAGACACATCCACCCCCGCCCCGGCCCCAAGCAGCTCAGCGGCCAGCAGAGGAGACCCATCTCTGTCGCCAGCAGTGAGACAGCATGCCTAGGCGGGTGGGCGTGGAAACTGGGAGGAAGGAAGTGATGCCAATAGGCAACTTTTATGCTCACTTGTAAATTTATTCTCAGTTTAGGTAAACGTTTCCATTAACTGAGCCACCAAGTCCACAGGTTCCACACAGTGACAATAACGTTTTCACATTTCTCAAGGGCCCGCTCCACGTGGGACCCTTGTCTACACTTCGACACGCAGTCACTCACGTACCTCCTCAACCATCCCACCAGGTAGGCACAACTGTTACCTCGGGTGAGGAGACTGGGGCAGAGCCCCCACAACCTGGGCAACGGGGCTGAATGGGACACAGGCAGCCCCGCTCCCGGGTCTCCCTCCTGGTGGCCCCCTGGTCTAGGGAACCTTCCATGTCTGGCCCAGGAGCTCAGTTCAGGGAATGGACTTTCGTGTGGGGCCGTTCCCTGAGGCCATCATCCATCCTAGACATCACCCTGCTCACCTGGCCTTCCCTGGGTCAGGTCCTCCCCCCGAACTCAGTTTTGAAAACTTGCTTGGAACGCCTTAGAAATTCATCAATTAAACAATCAGGTGCGCTCTCTCTCAACAATTAAGCAATCAGGCACTCGCTCGCTCGCGCGCGCGCGCACACACACACACACGCACACACACTCTCTCTCTCTCTCTCTCTCTCTCTCTCTCTCTCAACTGATGATGAGCCTGCCCTTTCATTTCTTGTAAAGCTGATTTTTTTCTGCCCCACTAGAAGTCCATCAACACATCCTTTCACAGTACAGCACTCACGCTCCTCCTCCTGTCCAGATCCAGAAGCAAAGCTAAGGCCCACTCTGCTCATTTACAGAAAAGACAGTGGAGGGCTTAGCAAGCAGCCACAGCGAGAGCCAGGTGACAAGGCAGCCCCTGCGGGCACGCCCTGCTAGGCCTCCACCACAGCAGCACAAGGAGGGCTAAGCTAGCTAAAGCTGCCTTCACTCACCCATCTTTCCCTCCTAGAGCTGCTGAAGGAGGCTACAGTTACCTCCTCCTGGGTTTCCGTTACAGGACTCTTCTCTCCTGCAGGTAGAAGAGGCCCGGGCAGGGACTGTTTTCCGGGAGAGCATTAAACCTGTCCTGCACGCCACCCTGAAAGGCAGCACTGAGCCCAGGGTCCAGCCTCAGGCAGGGCACCAACATCAACACTGAGGAACGCCCGCCCCAGCACCTCTCTCTGATTTCACAGAGACCCAGAGCCTGCCAGGACAGGGCTGCCAACAGTCAAGGCACATGAAGGGACCTGGCCAAATTAAATGCTCTAATAGCCTGGTTAAGGCAGTGTCAGCTGAAAAAAAAAATGCACAACATGAGGGTTGTGAGCTAAGTTTTATTTGGGGCAAAATGAGGACTATAGCCCGGGAGACAGCATTTCAGCCCAGAAAGACTGCTCCAAAGAGGCCGGAGGAAAGTCAGTATGCATGTGATTTTGGTGAAAGAGGAGCACGTGCAATCAAGCACATAGTTTTGGCAGAAGATCTCTGCTAGTCACGAAAAACTGACGTCACCGTGAAGGATTCTAGTGCTTTTCCAGATATGAGAAGATGTAAGACTTTTACTCATAGATTTGTCTCTGGAAACATCTACCAGAAGACCTGTTCTGCCAGTTGTTCCCAGTGCACAGAGGGCCTGGTTTCTGATCTCCACTCTGAACTCCCTTCAGGGGATGCTGAAGGTCAGCAGCTCATAGTCGAATCCTCATAGAGGCAGGTGGCAAGCAGGTGGCAGCAGCAGTCTGTCACCTGAAGGCCACAGAGGGGTAATAATCACTGATTATAAACCGGTTAACAGCGTCTGAGCACTCACTGTGTGCTGCGACAGGCCTTCAGTAGAATTTCTCACTTCATCCTCAACGCAGCCCTTCGAGACAAATACCAGCATTCCCGATGTACAGATGAGGAAACAGACTCAGAGAGTCACAGTAAACGCCTCAGGTCACACAGCAGATGNCACCCATCTTTCCCTCCTAGAGCTGCTGAAGGAGGCTACAGTTACCTCCTCCTGGGTTTCCGTTACAGGACTCTTCTCTCCTGCAGGTAGAAGAGGCCCGGGCAGGGACTGTTTTCCGGGAGAGCATTAAACCTGTCCTGCACGCCACCCTGAAAGGCAGCACTGAGCCCAGGGTCCAGCCTCAGGCAGGGCACCAACATCAACACTGAGGAACGCCCGCCCCAGCACCTCTCTCTGATTTCACAGAGACCCAGAGCCTGCCAGGACAGGGCTGCCAACAGTCAAGGCACATGAAGGGACCTGGCCAAATTAAATGCTCTAATAGCCTGGTTAAGGCAGTGTCAGCTGAAAAAAAAATGCACAACATGAGGGTTGTGAGCTAAGTTTTATTTGGGGCAAAATGAGGACTATAGCCCGGGAGACAGCATTTCAGCCCAGAAAGACTGCTCCAAAGAGGCCGGAGGAAAGTCAGTATGCATGTGATTTTGGTGAAAGAGGAGCACGTGCAATCAAGCACATAGTTTTGGCAGAAGATCTCTGCTAGTCACGAAAAACTGACGTCACCGTGAAGGATTCTAGTGCTTTTCCAGATATGAGAAGATGTAAGACTTTTACTCATAGATTTGTCTCTGGAAACATCTACCAGAAGACCTGTTCTGCCAGTTGTTCCCAGTGCACAGAGGGCCTGGTTTCTGATCTCCACTCTGAACTCCCTTTAGGGGATGCTGAAGGTCAGCAGCTCATAGTCGAATCCTCATAGAGGCAGGTGGCAAGCAGGTGGCAGCAGCAGTCTGTCACCTGAAGGCCACAGAGGGGTAATAATCACTGATTATAAACCGGTTAACAGCGTCTGAGCACTCACTGTGTGCTGCGACAGGCCTTCAGTAGAATTTCTCACTTCATCCTCAACGCAGCCCTTCGAGACAAATACCAGCATTCCCGATGTACAGATGAGGAAACAGACTCAGAGAGTCACAGTAAACGCCTCAGGTCACACAGCAGATGAGGGGGTGAAGGGTGAATCCAAATTCCAGCCTGCCTATCTCAAAGAGCGTGAGCTCTGCATCACTTCTCAGCATGCCCGTCCTGGCAAGGGCCCAATGTTCCCTGTGCCACCTCCCTTCGCTAAAGATAAACGACAACCACAGCCAATAGCAACCACTCACTGCCAGAGTGCTTGGTAGCTGCAGAGGACTAGAGAGCCAGGATTTAATCTGCTCAGGAGTGAGGTATCAGCCATCATGCCCATTTCCCAGATGAGCACACTGAAGCTCAGAGAGATATCAGGACCCACCCAGGACTGGGAGCTGCAGTGATCTTCTCCCAGTTCAGTGTTCTTTACTACACTAGGCTTATTCCCCATTCATTCATTCATTCAAGCATCATTTATGGAGTGCCTATTATTTGTGAGGCACTTTTCCAGTGAAGAATTTCTTGCTAAAGGTTGGAATTATTGCCCTCCCATAACATAATTCACCCTTCCCTGATCTTTCTTCAGAGGAGCCAATCCATTCTCATTCCCAGTCCCCAAGCTGTAATGGGGCTGACTCCACCACCACATCTAGAAGCAGGCAAATGATTTATGCCATCCAGTCAGTACACTGCATTCCGTCTTAACACAGTGATTGGTTCAAGGACAGACACATGATCAAGTCAGCCAATGAAATGCAATCTCAGAAGACTGCCCTAAGCTCTCTTTCACTGCTAGCCTCTGGCACTGCCTACCACAGTCAAGTTGCCAGGTCAGCATGCTCCCAAGGGGAGCCTAAAAGCGAAACTAACTCCAAAGCAGCAGAGCTTAGAGAGGGCCCAGGAAGACACTGGGCCCTCATTAATCCCCTCAACGCTGACAAGAGCATCGTATTATTAAGAGCCTCTTTTGGGAATTCCCTGGTGGTCCAGTGGTTGAGACTTTACCTTCCAATGCAAGGGCTACGGATTCAATTCCTGATCAGGGAACTAAGATCCCACACACTTCTTGGCCAAGAAACCAAAATATAAAACAGAACAATATCATTACAAATTCAATAAAAACAAATTAAAAAGAAAAAGAGAGCCTCTTTTCTTTCAGCAAAAATTGTTATTTTTAATCAGTCAAATAGGGTGAACAAGAGTAATTGTCACATTTTTTGTTAAGCAGTAGGAAAAAAGATACTTTGTAAACTCTTTCACCTAGAAAGAATTAAAGTATTCAAATATGCTGATACTAGCATAGTAGCTATGTATATATATGTAGACATATACCATAAATGTGTACATATTAAATAATGCATAATATAGAATAAATGCATATAATAAAATACCTAACATTAAAGCTATCCTGAATGTGATTTATTCCTTGACATTTCAAAATGCTTTTCTGAATTTTGTGGCTCCTTTTGGTAGACATTAGGGCCATTATTTATCACTGTGCTGTGAGTAAGTATGTTCAGGTTCACAAAACGTGTAGAGAACACAGTGATGGACATTCAGGTTCACTATTCAGTGAAGAAGACACAGTGACGCCCCTAAGTTCTAACATGAGATTATAGGATGGAGCAGATGAAAGCAGCTCGGCTTCTCTTGGTCTGGAACTTGAGGATACATACATCTGTCAGAGCCTCATTTTATATGTGCAAGAGAACTGACGCCTGGAGAGGTGAAGTCACTTGCTCAAAGGCACAGAGCAGGTAAAACAGCAGGGCTGGAAGTTAAATAGAAGTCCATGTGACTTCAAAACCCACATTCCTGACCATTTTGTCAGAGCTTCCCGTAAATTCTGCAGTAGGAGAAAGGGGACATGATAGGCAAGCACTCTCCAGAGTCTGATGTGAGGGCAGCTTGGGGAGTGGGTGGGAACTGGAAAGCTAAAGGTTGTCCACGTGGATGGGACACAGTGGGAGGTGACAGACAAGAAGTCATATAAAGAACAAACGGCCATCTGTGGCCTCTGACGTCCGTCTCCCACCGACTGAGGCAAGACTGGGGTCCAGCGAAGGACGGAGGGCAAGAGCCCCCACCCAGCCCTGCACTGCTGGCCAGCGGTGACAAGCGCCTCGCCCCACACGCTGAGAGCAGACACACAGTGGCCACTTGTGTTTCCCGCCCAGGCACCTCTCGGGGAACAATCCTCCCCCTTGTGCAGCACGGGCCCAGCCCCAAGGAGGCGGGAACCACCCTTCCAGCAGAAGCCCCGCCCAAGCCAAGGGGCCCAGCCAGGGGCTGAGGGCTTCCTGAAAGTCACCCACACAGCCACTGCCAGCTGGGGGCGGCCCCCGGGCCCTCCCTGCCCTCCTGGCTGCAGGCTGACCGCTGGGTCCCGCCCTCCCCCTCCTCCGGGGAAAGGACTGATATCACAGAACACAGGGACCAGAAAGAATATCAGTCGCCCCTCTCAAACCCCAGCGCCCAGTGCCCAGCGCCCAGCCTGCAGCTGGGGAAACTGAGTTTGTGAAGGTTATGCAGTGCGCAGAGTGCAGGCTGCGGCGACTGCGCTATCTGCAGAAGCAAACAGTAACTGACAGCACAGGAGCTGAAGGGCCTGACTGGGGGGGCCGGGGGCTCCTGTTCCGGGCGCAGCTCACTTCAGGCCTGGGCGCCCCTGGAGCTGCCTGGAAATGAATCCTAAAGCGGGGCAGCAGGGGCCTGGCCTGCATCCGTTTCCCCCTGAGGACTCACAGCACCAGTTGCTTTTGGGAACTGCCTCTCTCACTCTTCGTGTAAGAGATTCATGAGGGGCTGAGCCCACGCGGCCCTGGCACACAGCCCAGCCCAGCCTCTCAGTCACACCCGGTGGCAGGCCAACAGGGCTGTACCCAAGTGGTCTTTTGTGTGTGTGCGTTTAAATTTTTTGCTAAACTTATCACCAAATACATCTTTTTTTCTTTCTCTTGGGTTGGTAGACTGTAAGACGGGAAGGCTAGAGGGTCTTGCAGCCCATCTTGCCACCCCTTTGGAGAGCCTGCCTGAGGATGAGGCCAAGACCAGGGAGGCCACAGTAGAAGGTGACATACGCTGAGGGTCTGTGGGACACCTGGAGCCAGCCAATCCTGAAGCAGGCCCTGCCCTTAGACTCCCTTTTGGATGACTGTCTTTTGCCACCAAAAAGAAAATGAGCCCCCCCCAACTCTGGGGTTGTTCTAGCAGACAGTAGACACCTATGAAAATACTTCACCATGCAACACATGTGTAACAAGAACTGCCTTCACTCCCAACGGCACCATGATCTACAAAGTGACCTTTACTGAGGCTTCTCAGAGGACCTGATGGACAAAATGGGATCAGCAACCCAGATGGGAAATGCAGTTACTAACAGGCCCCAGTCAAACAGATTCTTCTGCCACAAGACTCTTCCTCCCCCAAAGCAGAGAAAGTCACTTTAAAATTACACTTTTAAATTAACAAAGAAGGAAAAATGACAACCTCCAAAGCTGGTAAGCAAACAAATGGTAAAATAGGTAAATTCATTACTGACAAGAATACAGACAGATTCAATCTCATAAAGATCAAAATTGGCAACAGATTTCCAGAGCCTAGAAAATACCTTTTAAGCCCATTAGCACTCACTCCTGAGAATGTAAGGCCAGGAAATAATTCCAAAAAAGACAACAGAAAACGTGTACTAGGATCAAATTCACATTAGCCCAGAATAATGGCAAACGAAGTGGGAATAACCTAAATATTCAACCCAAGGATGACGGTTAAATCAACTTAGTGGGATATTAAGCAATCCTTTAAAATGATAAATAGGAAAATAATATAGTAATAATAAGAAAAAGATAATTAAGCCATAATAATAAGTAAATGAAGCTGGATGATAAAATTATAGCTAAGCTGTAACTGAATCTGCCTGCAATGCGGGAGACCCAGGTTCGATTCCCTGAAGAAGGGAACGGCAATCTACTCCAGCGTTCTTGCCTGGAGAATCCCACAGACAGAGGAGCCTGGCAGGCTACAGTCCATGGGGTAGCAAAGAGTCGGGCACAACTGAGCGATTAACACTCTCACACTTCACTTTCTGGACAAGGAGGTTCTGAAACACAGATTAAGGAATCCAAGTGGTTTCTAAAGGTGATTTTCACTCAATGGACATCTAGCAATCAGCCACAGGGGTCTGGGTGAGGACAGACTGGGGCTGAGGCACAGAAAGTGGCCCTTTCATCCAGAACTTGCTTTAAAAGCACCTGTCCTCTCAGGAACCCCTCGGAACTGCACTATCCAGGATGGCAGCTACGAGCCTCAGGTGCCTGTTCAAGTTACCCGAGATTAAATGAAACTTAAAATGTAGTTTCCCAGCTACATTAACCCCAGTGAATAGCGGCTACCATACTGAATAGAGCAGCTACAGAACAGTCTCATCACTGCAGAAAGTTCTAGTAAGTGGGTGGCTTTGCACTTGAGGCTGCGCCTGGCAGAAAAGGCATTCTCACAGAGGTGAGGGAGCATCCACCACGCTCAAGTGTACCAGCTCCAGTCTCAAAAACACACATTTCTTTTCCTAGGGAGGAACAAAAGGCTTGAGTGCAGCGAGCGGGTAGAAGAACCTTGGGTGGGGATCAGCTGTGAGGTTGCCTAGCAACCTGGCTGGGCGGCAGGCGTGAGGAAAGGCTCACAGCTGACCTGTCAGATGAGCAGCCGCGGCCAGCGGGTCAGAGCCAAAGAAAGGAGCAGTCAGGGTGAAAGGTCTCTGCTTCCCTTGTCCCCCTGACTGACTCTGGACACCGAGCCAGGCCTGTGTCCAGAGAGGCTGAGGCCACTGGAGTCAAGGAGGGGCTGGTCTGTCCCTGCCTGCACACAACCAATCTGCGTGGTGACAACGGCCACCAATCGTGGGGAAACCTTCAACTCTCAATTAAGGAAGGAGGAAGTTGGGCCCTGGAGGAAAGCAGGGTCATGGTGAAACCTGCCATGTGTAAGGGAAGGGCTCAACATCAACTCGAGCAGGGTGGTCCGCGGGCCACGGACAGGATGGGTGGCAGTCGTGGCCTTAGGCTCAGATGCTGGCAGGCATGAGTTGGGGGCAGAGTGGAGCCACAGCACCGCAGCCCCGCCTTCCCAAGGCTTGAGTCCTTGGGGGCCAAGAGGCTTTTCAAAGGGCCTGCCGAGGCCTCTGATGGTCTCTTGAGGCAGGACAAGGAGTATCCCACCTCAGCCAGCACGGGTCCACGAGCGATGCAAAGCCCTGCCATCTCCTCCTGTTGAACAGGAAACAGGCCCAGGTTGGGAGGGTGACTTGGCCCAGGCCACACAGCTAGGAAGTGGCTGCCAGGATTCCACTCAGGCGCAGCCCTGGGCCTGGTACGCGTTCCCCTCCAGAGGACAGTCTCCAGGAGCTCCTGCCCAGCGGCTATGTACACCAGTCCCTTTCTCCCATCTCCCTCGCTGCCTTCTACCGGAGACCCTCTTAGGACGAACCTTCAATGGGCTCCCTCCTGCCAATGTGATAAAGCCCAAATTCCGGGGCCTGGCGCCCCTGGCCCCAGTGATCTGCCCCTTCCACTCTTCCAGGATCCCATTGCTCCCCTGCAATCACTTCCTGTGACAGCCAGTGCCTGAGGCCCCTACTTCAGGCCTTTCTTGATGCTCCTTCCTCCATGAGGAGAGCCTTCGCCAAACCCGTGTTTAACCACTCCACAAAGCCTGCTCCATGAGACATTCCCAGAACCCCAGCTCCCATCCTCTGCTAGAACTTCTTCACACCTTACTAGGGCTCTCATNAGACAACAGAAAACGTGTACTAGGATCAAATTCACATTAGCCCAGAATAATGGCAAACGAAGTGGGAATAACCTAAATATTCAACCCAAGGATGACGGTTAAATCAACTTAGTGGGATATTAAGCAATCCTTTAAAATGATAAATAGGAAAATAATATAGTAATAATAAGAAAAAGATAATTAAGCCATAATAATAAGTAAATGAAGCTGGATGATAAAATTATAGCTAAGCTGTAACTGAATCTGCCTGCAATGCGGGAGACCCAGGTTCGATTCCCTGAAGAAGGGAACGGCAATCTACTCCAGCGTTCTTGCCTGGAGAATCCCACAGACAGAGGAGCCTGGCAGGCTACAGTCCATGGGGTAGCAAAGAGTCGGGCACAACTGAGCGATTAACACTCTCACACTTCACTTTCTGGACAAGGAGGTTCTGAAACACAGATTAAGGAATCCAAGTGGTTTCTAAAGGTGATTTTCACTCAATGGACATCTAGCAATCAGCCACAGGGGTCTGGGTGAGGACAGACTGGGGCTGAGGCACAGAAAGTGGCCCTTTCATCCAGAACTTGCTTTAAAAGCACCTGTCCTCTCAGGAACCCCTCGGAACTGCACTATCCAGGATGGCAGCTACGAGCCTCAGGTGCCTGTTCAAGTTACCCGAGATTAAATGAAACTTAAAATGTAGTTTCCCAGCTACATTAACCCCAGTGAATAGCGGCTACCATACTGAATAGAGCAGCTACAGAACAGTCTCATCACTGCAGAAAGTTCTAGTAAGTGGGTGGCTTTGCACTTGAGGCTGCGCCTGGCAGAAAAGGCATTCTCACAGAGGTGAGGGAGCATCCACCACGCTCAAGTGTACCAGCTCCAGTCTCAAAAACACACATTTCTTTTCCTAGGGAGGAACAAAAGGCTTGAGTGCAGCGAGCGGGTAGAAGAACCTTGGGTGGGGATCAGCTGTGAGGTTGCCTAGCAACCTGGCTGGGCGGCAGGCGTGAGGAAAGGCTCACAGCTGACCTGTCAGATGAGCAGCCGCGGCCAGCGGGTCAGAGCCAAAGAAAGGAGCAGTCAGGGTGAAAGGTCTCTGCTTCCCTTGTCCCCCTGACTGACTCTGGACACCGAGCCAGGCCTGTGTCCAGAGAGGCTGAGGCCACTGGAGTCAAGGAGGGGCTGGTCTGTCCCTGCCTGCACACAATCAATCTGCGTGGTGACAACGGCCACCAATCGTGGGGAAACCTTCAACTCTCAATTAAGGAAGGAGGAAGTTGGGCCCTGGAGGAAAGCAGGGTCATGGTGAAACCTGCCATGTGTAAGGGAAGGGCTCAACATCAACTCGAGCAGGGTGGTCCGCGGGCCACGGACAGGATGGGTGGCAGTCGTGGCCTTAGGCTCAGATGCTGGCAGGCATGAGTTGGGGGCAGAGTGGAGCCACAGCACCGCAGCCCCGCCTTCCCAAGGCTTGAGTCCTTGGGGGCCAAGAGGCTTTTCAAAGGGCCTGCCGAGGCCTCTGATGGTCTCTTGAGGCAGGACAAGGAGTATCCCACCTCAGCCAGCACGGGTCCACGAGCGATGCAAAGCCCTGCCATCTCCTCCTGTTGAACAGGAAACAGGCCCAGGTTGGGAGGGTGACTTGGCCCAGGCCACACAGCTAGGAAGTGGCTGCCAGGATTCCACTCAGGCGCAGCCCTGGGCCTGGTACGCGTTCCCCTCCAGAGGACAGTCTCCAGGAGCTCCTGCCCAGCGGCTATGTACACCAGTCCCTTTCTCCCATCTCCCTCGCTGCCTTCTACCGGAGACCCTCTTAGGACGAACCTTCAATGGGCTCCCTCCTGCCAATGTGATAAAGCCCAAATTCCGGGGCCTGGCGCCCCTGGCCCCAGTGATCTGCCCCTTCCACTCTTCCAGGATCCCATTGCTCCCCTGCAATCACTTCCTGTGACAGCCAGTGCCTGAGGCCCCTACTTCAGGCCTTTCTTGATGCTCCTTCCTCCATGAGGAGAGCCTTCGCCAAACCCGTGTTTAACCACTCCACAAAGCCTGCTCCATGAGACATTCCCAGAACCCCAGCTCCCATCCTCTGCTAGAACTTCTTCACACCTTACTAGGGCTCTCATCACAGTTAAGCTGGTGCATGGGCTTTCTCTACTTCTGGTGAGTGGCGGCTGCTGTCTGGCTGCAGGGCCTCTCACTGCAGCGGCCTCTCACTGCAGAGCACAGGCCCCAGAGCACAGGCTCAGCAGGCGTGGGGCACAGGCTTACTGCTCTGGGGCCTGTGGGACCTTCCCAGACCAGGCATCAAATCTGTGTCCCCCGCAGTGACAGGCAGATTCTTAACCACCATACCACCACCAAAGTCTTCCACAGTCCTCTGTGTTCACAGATTCTCTCTCTGACCTGACTGTGAGTCCTGAAAAGCTAATGCCCATCTCTGCTTCTTCTTGTCCTATCCTATACAACCTGTTACAGAATAGTCAGTCAGTGGGTGGATGGGAACATGGGTGGTGGGTATATAAGCAGATGAGAGAATGGCTGGGCAGATAGGAAAGTGGATGGACAAATAGGAAGGGGGTGGGTGTTAAGGGCGTATGTATAGATGTATAGAATATAGAATACTATACTGTGGATGGATGGATGGGTGGGAAAATGGGTAGGAGGGAGAGTGTATGAAAGGATGGGTGTGTGGGAGGATGGATGGATAGGTGGGTGGGTGGATGGGAAGATGAGCAAATGGGCTGAAGGATAGACTGACAGATGAAGGACAGACTGAGTAAGAGGAAGAATCAGTGGATGGGAAAAGAGAAGTATGTGAGAGAGGGATAAAGGAAGGAAGGTGTGTTTAGGGAGTAAACCATCATCAAATCTTCCTCTCTTCCCCAAAGGCACCAGAGACTACCTGTTGCTGGCTTCTATGAACACCAGCCTGTTTAGCGTTACTGCCTTCACTTGGCATTGTGTCTTTTTGGTTTTTAAAAGCCTAAAACCACGTTTATCTTGTTCAGCAATGTATTGTTAATAGTGTTAATTATTAATAATATTATTAATGTTACTCTATCCGGCCAATATGTATTTTAAAATAATAGACAGATGGATGGGTAGATGAATGGATGGGTGGATGAATTGGTGTATCTCCTTGTAAAGAGACAGAAGTAAGGCCCTCCACATAAGAAAGGAAAGTGACAAGAAGACCATTGTCTCCTTAACACACTGAGATTCCTGAATCTAATCTGTTCTCTGGTTTTGGAAGACAGGCCCTCTTTACCTTGGGGGAGCCCAAAGCCTTTGACTGGGCCAGGACATACACAGTTAATAATGAGAGGAAACCACTTCCTGATCAATAATCGCCAGGCCAAGTTTCAGTTCAGTGAGAAATGAAACGGCTGAGTTTCAGAACAAGTGCCACTTAAGGAGGGCCCAGATCATGAAGCACAAAAGCAGAGGAGTGACATGGCTTCAAAGACAGGCATTTAATCTCTCTCCCTCAGGGAAGAGAGCCCTGGCGGGCCATGCTGGCACAGCAGGGAAACGCCGAGCCTCAGAATCCTTCTGGGCCAGCAAATAAAACAGTAAAACCCAAACAGGATTGGCCCTGAAGATGCCACACCAGGCCTTGGCCAAAATCCCCGCAACCTGGCCAACTTGGCTGGGGATGTGGGAGCTTCCGGCTCTCAGATCTTCCAAAGTGCTAGGGAATCCAAGCCCGTGGCCCACGGATAGAGGAGGTGGGACACGTGACAGGGGCCCTGTCCCCTGAGACTCCTGCTCCCATCTGCTCAAGCTCCCTCTACTCAGAGGGCTGAGTGCTGAGTCACGGGTGGGGCGGGCAGCCTGGGCTCATGAGCAGAGAGGAAGGAAGCACCTTTATCCAGGCCCTGATGTGAAGAGCCAGCTCACTGGAAAAGACCCTCATGCTGGGAAAGGTTGAGGGCAGGAGAAGGGGATGACAGAGGATGAGAAGACTGGATGGCACCATCGACTCAATGGACATGAGTCTGAGCAAACTCTGGGAGACAGCAAAGTCTCCCAGAGACTTTGGCCAGGGAAGTATGGCGGGCTGTAGTCCACCGGGTCGCAGCTTAGCGACTGAGCAGTAACGTGCTCCCAGCACCAGGCCAGGCACTTTACTCAGTCTTCACCTGGGGTCATGTACTCTTACCAACCCTGTTTTCCAGTCAGTCCCAAATCTCAGAGAAGTTGAGGCTGCCCTGTGTTTCCAATCAACAATACTTTGTGTGCTAGTTTTTTTGATTATTATTATTCCAAAAGCATTATGTACCTTTTGGCTGAGCAGCAGCATGGCGGTCAACAAGAACAAGTGCCCTGTGAAAGGAGGTAAAAAGGGAGCCAAGAAGAAAGTGGTTGACCCATTTTCCAAGAAAGACGGCTATGACACGAAAGCACCAGCAATGCTGAATATAAGAAATATGGGAAAACATGAGTCACGAGAACTCAAGGAAACAAAATCGCACTGACAGCCTCAGGGGTTGTGTTTTGGGGTTTTTTTAGTATTTATTTTTATTTATTTGGCTGTGCTGGGTCTTAGCTGTAGCATGTGGGATCTAGTTCCCTGATCAGGGACTCCTGGATTGGGAGCATGGAGTCTTAGCTACTGGACCACCAGGGAAGTTGCAAGAGTTGTGTTTTTGAAGTAACCTTTGCTGATCTGCAGAATCATGAAGCTGCATTTAGAAAATTCAAGCTAACTACTGAGGATGTTCAGAGCAAAAAACTACCTAATAGCCACGGCATGGATCTTAACCCATTACAAAATGTGTTTCATGGTCAAAACATGGTAGACCAGGACTGAAGCTCACACTGATGTCAAGACTACCAAGGGCTATCTGCTTCACCTATTCTGTGTGGGCTTTACTAAAAAACGCAACAATCAGATCTGGAAGATCTCCCATGCCCAGCATTAGCAGGTCTGCCAGGTCCATAAGATGATGGAAATCATGGCTTGAGAGGTGCAGACAAAACTTGAAATGAAAGATGTCATCAACAGACTGATTCCAGACTCGTTGGAAAAGACACAGAAAAGGCCTGTAAATCTCTTTGTCCACTCCATGATGTCTTTGTTAGAAAAGTAAAAATGCTGAGGAACAGCAGTTTTGAATTGGAACACTCATGAAGCATCCACAGTGAAGGCAAGAGTTCTGGAAAATCTCCTGGGGATGAAACAGGTGCTGAAGTTGAACAGGCTGATGGATATGACCCACCAATCCAAGAATGTGTTTAAAAATCAGACTTTTAATAGTGACAAAACATCTTACCTGTTAAAAAGAATTATGTACTCGTTAAAGAACATCTTCAAAATATAATGGTACCAAAAAGGAAATCAAACAAGGCATTGTCCCAGAGATAACTGCCTTCAGCATCTTGGAGCACCTCCTCCCAGGATTCCACAGTATGGATGTACCCAGATTTGTCTGGCAAGTCCATGCCAGCACTTCCCAGCTCTGTGGTCCCAGGGGACCTAGGTGACCACTCTGCCCCTCATTTCCTACTTGGAACAACAAAGATGTTAACAGTTCCTGCCTCACGGGCTGCTGTTGAGCATTCAGTGAGTTAATACATCAAAGATGCTAGGAGCAGAACTCAGCCATAGTGAGCATTCCACAGCAATTCACTCATGCTTTTTTTTTTTCCCTCCCCACAATTGTATTCTTGCATACTTCACAAAAATGGGATTTAACTGTATACACTGATATGTCATTCTCCTTCTTACTTAGCAATATGCCATGAACAGCTGTTCGGATCACAAAACACTCTTCCACAGCATCCTCTCCAACTATGACTGCAGACTAAATGGGGAGTCCACCGCAGATCTAACCAATCCCCTGCCACTGGACTGTCTATCCCGGTCACATGTGCTGTGTTCAAAAGCCTGAGATGCGATCTACAGATAGCCAGACAGGCCTCCAAACAGCAGGGCCACTGCACCCCTCACAGGTCACACAGGCAGGGACCCTGTAGGTCTGAGATGTGAGGTCATGCCTGGGTCAGTTCCGCTGAATCCTGGCTGGGTGCCCTTGGGAAGTGGTCTGGTAAGATGACAGATGCAAAGACTCTTTGGTCCTGCTTGTGAGAGGGACCGTATTCTCCCCATTTTCCAGAAGGAAAAAAAGCTGAGGAGGCTCAGAGGGATAGTTTCACTAGCCCAAGTCACACAGCGAAGACAGCAGCCTTGCTGCAACTCACAGGGTGAAGAGCGTCGCCAAGGCCGGAGCCTCTGAGGAAGGCTCTTGCAGGAGGCATGGGGTGGTTCCAGGGCCTTCCGAAGTACACCTTGCTGGCCCCAGGAGTCGGTCCTGCATACAGACTGGAGGCTCAGGACAAGTGACAGAGGCTGGCACTGGCACCGGCGGTCCAGATTCCTCATGAACAGAAGCACACCAGTCACGGCTCCTCAGCCCCAGCTGTCACCTCCGAGTGGGGCTAGGGGTGTTAAGGGCACCAAGGGAAAAGAAGGCTCGGGAAAGATCTAGGCCTCACCAGTCTGGCAGCAGAGCCTACCAAGAGGCTGAAGGTAGGAGGACTCTTAAAGCCCAGTAGAAAGGCATGCCAGCTCCGTCAGGGCCATTCCTCAGGGCGACAAAGCCTGCGCTGTGGGAACCTCCTCAGAGGGCCAAGAGCTGGGTCTGGGAGGCCAGACACGCCAAGCCAGAGCTTTCCAGGAAGGAGGGCGAGGAAGGGGAGCGAGGCAGCGGCGCCGGCTGCTCCCCAGGGCGTGACCGCCGCCCCTCCAGACGCCCGGGGGTGGCCTTGCCTAGGCTGGGCCAGCGGGCCGGGGCAGGCACAGAGCTCGCAGGGCAGCAAACTTCCCTAGGGCGGCCAGTAAAGAGCCTCTTTACGGAACCACAGCCCAGCGGCAGGGCCTCCTTGGGGGCCCGCTGGGAGAGAGCCCGCCTCCAACGCAGGAGCCATGGGCTCAGGCCCCGGTCTGGGAAGTTCCCACATGCCGCAGAGCAGCCAAGCCCACGCGCCACAGCTACCACGCCTGTGCTCCAGAGCCCATGGGCGCAGCCGCCGAGCCCACACGTCACCGCTCCCGCAGCCCGCAGCCCGCAGCCCGCAGCCCCTAGAGCCTGGTTCCACAGAGGAGACGCCTCAGAGAGCACCCGGAGCACCGCAGCTGGAGAGCAGCCCCCACTCTCTGCAGAGAGGAAAGCCCACGTAGCAACAAGGCCCCAGCACAGCCAACAATAAATAAATAAAATTGTTTTTAAAAAATGAGAATAGCAGTAAATTTCAGGCTGACTCCCGAGACCTGAACACCAGCATCTACCAGGAGCAGCCTCCAGTGTGACAGACAAGGGGAGCTGGACCAGAGGCCTCAAGGGACTCTGCCTCTGTTAATCCTCAGAGAGCTGGGCCAGGCAATCTGGTAACCCGCAGAGAATCACAGTGATGACAGCCCCCTTGACTTCTTCCTCCACGGTTCGCGCTGTGTTAGGGCTGGCCACACATCTCCATCTTCACAGGCTCTCTGAGGGAAGCACTACTTCGATTCTCATTTTACAGCTCAAGATACTGAGCCTCAAAGAGCTGAGGTGACTTTCCCAAGGTCACACAGCAGGGGAAGCCAGGAGAAAGCCTAGAACCGGTTTCAGGGCCGGCACCCATCATATAGTGCTGGCTGGGGCGGGCGGGGAGCTAGGCCTGGCATTCACCATTCATCACTCACTCATGCAGCAGTTATTAACTCAGTTATCTGCCAAGTATCTATTATCCAAGAAAGATGGATTGATTACTCCCTGCTCTCCAGGGCTTTACATCCTCTGAAGAAAGAAAATAAATAAGGTGACAGACAAGAGAATCCCAGTTTGTGACAAGGGCTCTGAAGGAAATCAGCAGGGAGCTGTCAGTGCTCAGGCAGGAACAGGGGAGTGGACACCCTCAGGATGACAAGGAGCCGGCTGTGCAGCCACACAAGAGGGGCTGGCAGCAGATCCGGCAAGTGCAAAGGCCCTGAGGCAGGGAGGCTGTGATTCCTTCTTCCTCCCAGTGGCCCCCATCTTCCCTTAGACGGGGAGGTTGGCTCATGCTGAGTCTTCAGTCACTCCACGCCCTCCACCCTTAGGCCCTGGATTCTGGTTCTGGTACAGCCTGTTATTAAAGAGGAAAAAAAAAAAAAAAACCAACTATAGAAGAAGGAAGAAAAAAAATGTAGTAAAGGGGAAAGCAGAAAGAAAGGGGAAGAGAAAGAAGAGTGAGCGCAAGGCGGCGGGGCGGGAGGAGGCAGCCCTGTGACATGTCCCCTGCCCGCCCACGGGAGTGCTCAGTGCCTTCAGATCCTGGGGCACCAGCAGCCCACCCCCCGCCAGGGCCCCAGGGGCACC
>SJYW01026574.1:812514-826936 GCA_006410735.1 Raphicerus campestris
TGGCTTGGGGGGTTGTCAGGGAAGGGGGTTCGCTGCGCAAGACTGAGGACAGTTTCCTGGTGCCCTAGAGAGAAGAGGGAGCTTTGAGAAGGGTAAAGAAAAGATGTGCAAGTGTAGAATGTGCTGGCTGCCCTCGCCTGCACACAGAGCCCTCAGGCAGAGAAGCGCAGCAAGTCAAATAGCTGAGAGCCACGGGTGTGAGTGTCACAGCCTCTCCAACCACAGAACCTTTGCTCCAGTGGGGGTTCCACCCTGTAACAGGAAGTGCCTGCTTAGCCGGAGGTGGTAGCAAAATAGACACCGGGATGGGCCTGGGTGGCCTCAAAATTGCCTCCAGCCATGCTTCTCAAAACTTAAAGTGCTTAGCGATCACCTGGGGATATGTTACAGCAGACCCTACTTGATCAGGTCTAGAGTGGGGCCTCAGATCCTGCATTTCTAATAAGCTCCCAGGTGATACTAATGCCACTCCTTCAGGGACTGAAATTTGGTAATTCAGCTCACCACCACTTTCAGGTGAAAAAGAGCAAGTCTTGACCAGGAGGACTGAGAGAAGCCCTATCTGTGGTCCAAGCTCTTAAAAGGGAAGTCCTGGGGTCAGAGTGGTCCACAAGCTAAAGGAATCCCATGGAAGGGGACGGTGGCTCAGGAAGGGGGTGTCCTCCTGGAGAACATGTGGGTTTCTCTGAGTAAAGGGTTTCCTAGGATGAAGGAGATAGGGGAAGGGTGGCGTCAAGCCCTAAGTGTTTTTTGGTTCCCCAGTACGACTCAGAAACACAGAATTTCTTCTCAGGACTAAGAACCAGACAATGCCTACAGCAAACGTGTCTAGCATTAATCAGCTCTGCCCCACCCACCCCTCCACAAAAGCTCTCTGGCCTCCTATTCCTCTAGGGGAAAGGTGACTACAGACTGGGAGACTCCCCAGCAGTGACTCATCCACATACTCAAATCTGACCCCCGAAGCGCAGGATTCGAGGCCCTAACCTCCCGCTCTGCCGGCCCCAGCCTCCATTTCCAAGCCTACCCTTTCACACCGAAACCCCCTACCCCTACCCCCGGTCTCTCCGTCTCTGGCTCATCTTCAGGTGTGTCCCTAATTTCATCGGACCCAACCCTTCCAGACACAGCCCATTTGCTCTATGCCCATCGCCTCGGCACCCTCACAGCATCAGGGTGGACTCCCCTAAAAAGTACGCCTAGTCTCAGACGCTAAAGTTCTATAAGCGCCCCTTTGTCTCCCCCTGCGGCGCCGAGAGCCGTGCGGGGCGCACAGGAAGTGCTCGGAAAAAGCTTGGGGGCAGCCGCCGCGCCGTCAGGGGCGCAGAGACTGAGCCGGGCTGAGTGAGGGTACCCCCCACCCCCGGCAAAGAAGAAGAGTCACCGGGACCGGAGCCCGGGACTCCGAGTTCAGGACCGGGCAGCCCCGCCGCGCTCTCCCGAGCCGCGGCCGAGACTGACCAGGGCCAGTTCCCCTCCCTTCCGGAGCGGCTCCACGCGCCCCGAGTCCCCCACTCTCAGCGCCCTCACCTTGTAAACCTTGCCGAAGGCACCGTCTCCCAGCTCGCCCACGATCTCCCACACCTCGTTGGGATCCAGGTCCCGGCGGACATGCTCATATTCGCGGGACTTTCTCTTCTCGAAGGTAGACAGGCGCAGGATGCGGCGGAAATTGGCGAAAGCCATGGCTGGGGCACGCGAGCCGGGGGGCGAGGTGACGACGCTCCCGCGGCCGCGAGGCGGAGGGGCTGGAGGGCGCCGCGGCGCTCGGGGGCTCTCCGCAGACCGGCCTTTTCCCGCAGCCCGACCCGGGTCAAGTGCGCCCGGGGCACCTCGCGGCTGGAGCACCCGGAACCGCGCAGGCAACCGCGGTCCCCGCCCCCGCTCGGTCCCGTCCCGGGGCCGCCTCCCGGTGCCGGCCCCGCTCGCGCCGCGCCCCTCGCCCAGCCTCGGGAGGCGTTCCGGGGACCCGGCTCCACCTGCCGCTCCCCGGCAACACCCGGAGACCCCCTAATTGGCTACGGGCGCTCCCCGGCTCCGCCCGTCGCCGCAGGGCACTCTGGAAACTGTAGTTCCCGCGCGCCGCACGCCCGCAAGCAACCGACTAGGCTTTGGATAGTTTAGGGGACCCTTCGGCGAGAGCGTCCCGGGGCTGGGAGGCCCCTAGAGTCACGTGGCTCCCAATATTTCTGCCGGAGCGAAAGGGGAACCAAACTGGCTATTCGAGAGCGCCCACTGATTGTTGTCCAAAGACCAAGAGGGCGAACCGACATTAATCACTGAATCCGCCCTGTAACTTCCCGGCAAAGCTGCTCTGCCCCCGCCCACTTTTCAGGTGGGGGCGCAGGGAGGGCTAGGCTCCAGCCCCCCGCTACACATCCTGTTGGCTGAGCCGGTGCGGTTTCCTCGGCGCGGTGCTGCCTCCTAGCGCGGGAGATGCCGGGTCCTTGCGGCAGTGGTCAGTCCTGGAGACCCAGGCTTCGCGGCTAGCTTCCCGCCTCCCAGGGGCTCTGCCCACCGAGATCCACCAACCCGCCAGGATTACAGGGCTAGGAGAAAGAGCTCCTTGCCGACCTACGCATCACATGCATCAGGATGGGTCTTCAGATATATTTGACTATTAAGTAAAAACTTTATTATTCTTAATTTCCCAACTAAAAAAAAAATAAGATCATTACACAGGGAGGCCTGGCGTGCTGCTGTCCTTGGGGTTGCAAAGAGTTGGACACGACCGGGTGACTAAACAACACATACATAGAATTAAGTCTTCTTTGACTTAAGACCATCATTCTCGATCCTGGCCATTTTTTACTTGCCGCTGTTAACTGTCTTTAGGGCAGTTACACTTATATCTAAATCTAAGTGGGTTCCAAACGGTGGGCAGCGTGTAAAGCTTATTATGGCAACTCTCCCTCATAAATAGAGCCTCAGCGAATGTCACACTCAACAGTTCCCGTCCCTACAGAGAAAATTCATGTTGAAGTGTTTTTACCACTCCAGAACAGCAGGCAAACATCAATTTGGAAAGACAGCTGCAGAAACCTGGGGTGCTGGTCGTGGTCTGCATAAAGGGTGCCCTGAGTAAAGACTGAAATGTCTCCACTACTTTGAAATGTCCCAGCTACGTAGTGAGTGGTTGTAACTGTCGAAAGTCTTAATCATCAGAAGGGGCAAACACAGCACAAGACTGGGCTCTCACCCACAAATAAACCTCCCAGAACAAGCTGGAAGGCAGGTCCTTCACTGTTTCAGTCCACCTGACCAACTCTGTGAGGCAGGTGGGAGGTCAGTGGGGAGGCTCTCCCACTGGGAGGAAGGGGCTCTGACTTAGGTCAGTCTAGGGGTCTGGTAGTTGGAGGCCCAGGTTATCCCCAGGTCCAGTTATCTACAAGGACTCTGTGAAAGCTCCAGAAAAAAATGAAGTAAGAAACAAAAATGGAGAGCTTCACTCAAAAATGTTATAAGTGAAAGAAACCAGACACAAAAGACCAAAATTACATGATTCCATTTATAAGAAATGTCTAGAAAACGCAAATCCATGGGACAGAAAGCAGATTAATAGACTAAACTGAAATGGACATGAGGGGTCTTTCTGGAGTGATGAAAATATTCTAAAACTGGATTATGGTGATGATGTAATAATTTGGCAGATTTAGTAAAAATCACTGAATTGTATACTTGAAATGGGTGCATTTTATGATATGTAAATTAGATTTAAGTAAAGTTGTAAGAAATCAAACAGAGAGGTTTAACAAAACCAAGCTATATCTGAAATAACGAATAGACAAGACTGGTCAGAGACAAAAAAGGAGTTACAGAAAGGAAAATAGTCCCCAAGACCATGAAAATGAAGAGGGACATAGTATTAGGCACTATAGAGTTTTGAAATCACAAAATGACATTTTAAACAATTTTATATGAGTATAATTTATGTGAAATGGGTAATATGAAATAGGTAATCATGTAGAAGGAAATATAAATGATATAAACAAATGATATACAAAATTATAAGTGATATATAAAAGATATGTAATTTCAATAAGAAATAAAAGCCTAAATAAGCTAATAATGAATANCTAGGCTCCAGCCCCCCGCTACACATCCTGTTGGCTGAGCCGGTGCGGTTTCCTCGGCGCGGTGCTGCCTCCTAGCGCGGGAGATGCCGGGTCCTTGCGGCAGTGGTCAGTCCTGGAGACCCAGGCTTCGCGGCTAGCTTCCCGCCTCCCAGGGGCTCTGCCCACCGAGATCCACCAACCCGCCAGGATTACAGGGCTAGGAGAAAGAGCTCCTTGCCGACCTACGCATCACATGCATCAGGATGGGTCTTCAGATATATTTGACTATTAAGTAAAAACTTTATTATTCTTAATTTCCCAACTAAAAAAAAAATAAGATCATTACACAGGGAGGCCTGGCGTGCTGCTGTCCTTGGGGTTGCAAAGAGTTGGACACGACCGGGTGACTAAACAACACATACATAGAATTAAGTCTTCTTTGACTTAAGACCATCATTCTCGATCCTGGCCATTTTTTACTTGCCGCTGTTAACTGTCTTTAGGGCAGTTACACTTATATCTAAATCTAAGTGGGTTCCAAACGGTGGGCAGCGTGTAAAGCTTATTATGGCAACTCTCCCTCATAAATAGAGCCTCAGCGAATGTCACACTCAACAGTTCCCGTCCCTACAGAGAAAATTCATGTTGAAGTGTTTTTACCACTCCAGAACAGCAGGCAAACATCAATTTGGAAAGACAGCTGCAGAAACCTGGGGTGCTGGTCGTGGTCTGCATAAAGGGTGCCCTGAGTAAAGACTGAAATGTCTCCACTACTTTGAAATGTCCCAGCTACGTAGTGAGTGGTTGTAACTGTCGAAAGTCTTAATCATCAGAAGGGGCAAACACAGCACAAGACTGGGCTCTCACCCACAAATAAACCTCCCAGAACAAGCTGGAAGGCAGGTCCTTCACTGTTTCAGTCCACCTGACCAACTCTGTGAGGCAGGTGGGAGGTCAGTGGGGAGGCTCTCCCACTGGGAGGAAGGGGCTCTGACTTAGGTCAGTCTAGGGGTCTGGTAGTTGGAGGCCCAGGTTATCCCCAGGTCCAGTTATCTACAAGGACTCTGTGAAAGCTCCAGAAAAAAATGAAGTAAGAAACAAAAATGGAGAGCTTCACTCAAAAATGTTATAAGTGAAAGAAACCAGACACAAAAGACCAAAATTACATGATTCCATTTATAAGAAATGTCTAGAAAACGCAAATCCATGGGACAGAAAGCAGATTAATAGACTAAACTGAAATGGACATGAGGGGTCTTTCTGGAGTGATGAAAATATTCTAAAACTGGATTATGGTGATGATGTAATAATTTGGCAGATTTAGTAAAAATCACTGAATTGTATACTTGAAATGGGTGCATTTTATGATATGTAAATTAGATTTAAGTAAAGTTGTAAGAAATCAAACAGAGAGGTTTAACAAAACCAAGCTATATCTGAAATAACGAATAGACAAGACTGGTCAGAGACAAAAAAGGAGTTACAGAAAGGAAAATAGTCCCCAAGACCATGAAAATGAAGAGGGACATAGTATTAGGCACTATAGAGTTTTGAAATCACAAAATGACATTTTAAACAATTTTATATGAGTATAATTTATGTGAAATGGGTAATATGAAATAGGTAATCATGTAGAAGGAAATATAAATGATATAAACAAATGATATACAAAATTATAAGTGATATATAAAAGATATGTAATTTCAATAAGAAATAAAAGCCTAAATAAGCTAATAATGAATAAAGAAAGGAATAAAAAATCTAAACTCTTCCCCCACTGAAAGACATCATGTTATGTGGTTTTACAAATAATTTCTCCCTTTATATAAATACTTTAGGACGATAAAGGAAATATTTCATTTTTCTAAGATGAGTTTTACTACAACTAAGTAGAGATAGTAAAAGAAAATTGTAGACTACGTTCCCTTAGGTAATAGATGGATTAAAAAACATACTAGCAGGAGGGGACACATATATGCCTATGGCTGATTCATGTTGATGTATGGCAAAACCAATCACAATATTGTAAAGTAATTATCCTCCAATTAAAATAAATAAATTTAAAAAAACACTAGCAAGATGAACCCCAAGGTGAATAAAAACACCATTACCAAGAAAGTTTTATCCAGGAATAAAAGAATGGTTCTATGCAGAAACAAAAGCTATTAAAGTAAGACACTGCGTTGACAAAGAAAATCACAGGCTCAGTGGTCACATAAGAAGCATTTGACTATTTTCTTAGGTTGGATTTTCCCAGAGATAAGGATCCGAATACAAATAGTTTATTTGGGAGGTGATGTTGAAGCCCGTAAAGGGAGCTGATTACTGCTATGGCCAACAGGCGTAACCCACTTGGGTGTTCTGGGGATCAGGATACAGCACAGTGCAGACTCAGCCTAAGAGTCAAGGAAACAGCAATTTTTCTCTAAGCCTCATCTGTCCTTGACCAGGGCTGATCCCTAGGGCAGCTCTGCTAGCTTGCCATGCTTGAAAGCCCAGGGAACATCTCTTAAGTTGAGAGATGTCACAGCACTTTGTATAGCTTCTGCTATGAAATCCTCACATTTCTTATTTCTTCCCCTTTTTCCTATAGCATTTGCTAGAATCTTTAGCCAATGATTTTACTGTTATGTTAAACAGTAACAGTGAAAATAGGAATCCTTGTCTTGGTCCAGTATTTAATGGAAAAAGGTTTAAAGTTTCTCCTTTAAGTATGATATTTATGAAAGACTGCGGCAAAAGATCTTCACATGTCTGTGCTCAGTCACTTCAGTTCTGTCCGATTCTTTATGACCCCATGGACTGTAGCCCATTGGGCTTCTCTGTCCGTGGGATTCTCCAGACAAGAATACTGGAGTGGGTTACCATGCCTCGTCCAGGGGATCTTCCTGACTCAGGGAGCAAATCTGCATCTCCTGAATTGTAGGCAGTCTCTTTACCCATTGAGCCACCTTCCTGCTATTTCTAATTTGCTAACAACTTTTTCTCATAGCTGTAGAACTTTATCAAATATTTCTTCTGCATGTACCATATAAGTTAATCTTATGATTAATTACATGAGTTTTCTCATCCAGCCTATAGTCATGGTAAATTTCATTGACTAAATACTCTTGCATTCTTAGAGAATATTTTATCTTCTTCTAGAAAGGCTAAGTAACACAAGCCCAAGGTCACACAGCTAATCAGCGGCAGAGTTTGGATTTGAACCTGAGTAGTCTGATGCCAAAGTCTCTGCATCTGTTTGTGTAGCTACTGAGTTCAGATGCCTCTTGGTCAGAATGTATATTTATACATATACCATTGACTTTGACGGGAAATTTTATACTTAGGATTTTTATGTCTATGTGCACAAACCAAAGGCACCTATACTTTTCTTGTGCTGTCTCTATCTGGTTTTAAAACGAGAACATTTATTATTCTTTTTTTTTTTTTTTATGGATCAATTTAAGATAGGAATTATCCGTTCATTTTAAGTTTGGAACAAAACCTGGTTTTAAATTTGCAAATCTCTAATTCTTAGTTAGAGTTGGAGCATGTCTTCATAAGTTTGTTAGATATTTGCATTTCAGGTTCTTTGTTGGTTCATATTGCTAGTTCATATTCTTTGCCCATTTTCCTATTAGATTTCCTTTCTCACTTTTTGACTGTAGGATTTTAAAAAAATAGTTTCTTACCGAGTTTAGACACTGCAGATGTCTTTCCAACTTATCATATATCTGTTAACTTTCCAGTGACTTTTGTTGAGCAAGAATGCTTAATATTGATGTAATTGAATTTTTTTGTCTTAAAAAAAATTTTAAGTCAACTTTATTGAAGTTTTGTTTATATTTAATAAAACGAGTTCAAAGTTTTGACAAATATATACATCCATGTAACCATTACCGTGGGCTTCCCAGCTAGTGCTAGTGGTAAAGAACCCATCTGCCAGTGCAGAAGATATAAAAGGCTCAGGTTCAATCCCTGGATCAGGAAGGTTTCCCTGGAAGAGGGCATGGCAACCCACTCCAGTATTCTTGCCTGGGGAATCCCATGGACAAAGGAGCCTGGCTACAGTCCATAGTGTCACAAACAGTCGGACATAACTGAAGCGACTTAGCACGCAACCATCACCATAGTCAAGTACAGAACTTCCCCCTCATCTCAGGAAATTTCTTTTCCTTGATCATAAATTAATCCCCATTCATCATCCTCACCCCAGGCAACCACTAATCTGTTTTCTGTCACCATATACTGGAAATGTCTTTCCTAGTTCATCAGATGAATGGAATCATACTGTAGTGCTCTTTTAAGTTTGGTTTCTGTTCACTCAGCATAATATTTTGAGATTCATCATGTTGCTATATGTATTTGTGGTTTATTCTTCCTAAATGTTGAGTAGTATTCCAGTGTATGGATATACCACAATTTGTTTATCCATTCAGCCATTGATGGACATTTGCAGTCTTATGTTATCATGAATAAAGATGCTACAAATGCTTATGAGGCTTTGCATGGATATGTATTTTCATTTTCCTAGATGCACCTAGGAGTGCAATTGCTGGATCATACCCTAAGTATATGGTTAACTTCATAAAAAACTATTCAAGTATTTTACAAAGGATTGTATCACTTTACGTTCCCACAAATGATACTGCTCCGATCATATTGATATCATCAGGTCTTAAAACTCTAGCCATTCCAGTGAATATGTAATGGTACCTTATTCTAGGCTTTTGCCCTCAAGACATGTGCAAAATCCTAAACTACATGGGAAAGAGGCCATGAAACCAAACAGAAAGCCAATAGGCTCATAAACTAAAAGGCTAAGCAGAGCCTTGTGGTCCCCAAATAAAACTTTCCATAAAACGGTACTATGGCTCTTTGGAGAAGTGCTTTCTAGATCTAAGACAGGAAATGTCTATCCTTACATCAGTATCTGTGCTGTCTTGAAAAAGTACAGATGGCAAATATGCACATGTGAGCGTGCTCCATCCACATCATTAGTCATCAGGGAAATGCAGATAAAAGCCACCCTAGCCATTTGAATAGGCTGTTATGCTGCAGTAAAACCTTCACACTATTAGGATGAATTTCTTACTGACTGTACAGAGAGCTACAAAGAATGTCACATCTATCCTAGTGAGAAAAAAAGATGGATGCTCTACAAAACTTTTCTTGAGAATATCAGAGGACTGAGGTCACAAGGCAACCAAGGAAACTGAATGCTAAAAGGAAGAAGCAAGGAGAGAGGGCACACCAGCTATTGAGCCTTTGGCACAACATGGCAGTTGCCATACAAGTGGTAGAGGAGAAAGTAACTAAAGGTCGAGCAAATCATTAGAGGCAAAGTTTGGGCTACCGTGTCAGTGTGGGTTAGCTGGAGTTTCCAGATACAAGGCGCGATAACATGCATTAGCAAACTCCTTCCCATGCGTCTCCAATGGGTGCTTGTGAGAAAAACTGGGGGCAGGGCAGCAGACTGGAGAGTTCCAATTCTTGCTGATGCAGGAGTAAGGGAGGAGGTTGGTGGCTGCCAGGAGATAAGGTCTCATCTACTTCCTCAGAAGTAGCAAAATCCTTCTAAGCAATAGCTTTCTGTTGCTGGGAAAGGAGAATCTGTCACTCTCAAGCCCCAGATGAAAATCCATGGTTCTCACCTCCCAGGGCAAGGGAAGATCCTCTATCTTTTTGCGTAGTCATTGAGGAACTCAGGCTGATAGGGAACCATCATCTATTTTTAAATTTATTTTTTATAGGGGTAACTTTGGTTATGACCAACCTAGACAACATATTAAAAATCAGAGACATTACTTTGGCAACAGAGGTCCATCTAGTCAAAGCTATGGTTTTTCCAGTAGTCATGTATGGATGTGAGAGTTGGACTATAAAGAAAAGCTGAACACCGAAGAACTGATGCTTTTGAACTGTGATGCTGGAGAAGACTCTTGAGAGTCCCTTGGACTGCAAGGAGATCCAATCAGTCCATCCTAAAGGAAATCAGTCCTGAATATTCATTGGAAGGACTGATATTGAAGCTGAAACTCCAATGCTTTGGCTACCTGATGCAAAGAATTGACTCATTTGAAAAGACCCTGATGCTGGGAAAGATTGAGGGCAGGAGAAGGGGATGACAGAGGATGAGATGGTTGGATGGTATCACCATTAGTCAACTCAACAGACATGAGTTTGAGTAAACTTCTGGAGTTGGTGATAGACAGGGAAGCCTGGTATGCTGCAGTCCATGGGGTCGCAGAGTTGGACACAACTGAGCTACTGAACTGGACTTTGGTTTGTAACATTAAATAAGTTTCATATGTACAACATTATATTCCTATTCTGTGTACACAGAGCATGCTCAGAGCACCATCATCTTCAATGTTACTGGTTACTATGGCATGGGAAAAGACAGTTAATCCTGATATTTTGGAAATTGTCTGTTACAGTACTACAGTAGTTAGCAGTCCTTACCCTAATTAACACACGGGAAAATGCAGTTAATTTTACTCCATTTTTTCTCCCGTCCTCTGGCAGCAACAGATCTTCCCCTATACAGCTCCTGGTGAGTTCTGACGGCACCCGCAGCTAGCTTCTTCATATGACATTATTTTTAGCATTTTTTACAGTGAATATTCATTTAGATCTACTCCACATATTCAATTTCTGGTACTTCTCATTCCTCCCTGAATATCTGTGTTTCCATAAGGGATTATTTTTCTGTGTTTGAAGAATTCCCTTATGGGTGTTAATTTTCTGTTTTTGTGTGTATGGGTTTATTTTGTTAGCTCCTTCCTTCTGTCATAATTGTATTGCATTTAAATTTTATCATTTTGGGGACTTCTCTGGTGTTCCAGTGGTTAAGACTCCATGCTGCCAAGGCACAGGGGTGCAGGTTCCATCCCTGGTCCCAGAGCTAAGATCCCACATGCCGTGTGCCATGGCCAAAAGATAAAAAATAATGATACTAAATTATATCTTTTTAAGTCTTTAAAAAATATTTATGTATTTATTTGGTAGTGCTGGGTTTTAGCTGTTGCACGCAGGATCTTCAACTCCTTGCAGCATGTGGGATCTTTAGCTGTGGTATGCAAACTCCGAGTTTCAGCGTGTGGGATCAAGCTCCCTGACCAGGGATTGAACCCAGGCCCCATGCATTGAGAGCGTGGAGTTTTAGCCAGTAGAGGGTCAGGGAAGTCCCTGTGGTTTCCGACACTGTTGTCATTTCACTCCACCATTGTTTACTNAGATGTGTATAAGAGACAGCTGATGTGCCTTCCTTGGGGTCAGGGGGTGGGTGGGAGTGGGGGTTGGGGCAGGTGGCCGGTTTTGACGCTTGTGAAACGTGAACAGTGGGTAGAGCCCCAGGAAGCGCTGCCCAACAACAGTGGCTGGACCCAAGGTGACAAGCCATGGACTCGCCGTATTCTATTCCTTGAATTAGGGATGGACACCAGGGTCCCAGAATCACGAGCCTGGTCCTTACTGGTAGGCACTGCATGTTTGCCCAACAGAGAAGGACACGGAGACCAAGCAGTGGTCATTTGCCCAAATTGCGGAGTGGTTACCCGGTGGGGGTGGCAGGAGCTTGGGTCCGGTTAGGATGAAAAGGATAAAAACCCCAGGTCTTGCCATCTTCCTTGCTTCCTTGTTCATAGTACTTTTCCTCCAGGACCGGATCATAAGAACAGGGAACTCTGGGTGTGTGCAATGGATATCTCTGACATTATTTTCTATAATGGGGGCCACTGGGTCTCAGGGGGTTGCATTTCAACTCACACGTTTATTCATCACCCACACAAACTGGACCCCACACACAGCCGGGAGTGTTGGAGGCGTTAGTGGCAACCTCGCCTGCCACGGTGTCTGGCATGGCCAAGAGCGCGCGTTATTATTAGTCTACCTTGCCTGGGGTTACACGATTCATTAAGGGAGATTTTTGGCTTCAAATGCAGAGTGATCCAGAGTCTTTCCTTGACGTCATTCTTTCCCTAATGAATCAGATTGTGAATTTACAGTTTTATGTAAAGTTCATGGTTTTTTGCACAGATTATCCCCTCAAATCCTTTTGACGCCTCTGAGAGGCACACACAGCGGATGTCTGCATCCCCCTTTATAGATGAGGAAGCGAGAAGGGAACGAACCTTGCAGGAAGTCCCACATGAATGAATGAGGCTGCAGGACAGGCCTCAAAACCAGGGCTGGCTCTTCTGCTTCTGAGCCGATGTTTCCAATTATTGCTGTCCTAACCCTTACTGCCTCTCCTGCATGGACTCCATATTTTGAAAAGTGTTGCCAACAAAATTGAATAAATTAAGGAAGTGGAAATGTGTTCCCCGATTTTTATTAATCAAAGACATATGTACCTGCCAATTACAGCCCTCGCTCCCTGTCCAGCCCCAAGGCAGAAGCCAAGACTTGAGAGTTTTGACTTTGCGGGGGAGGTTTGCCTCTGGTCACTCGACATCCAAGGAGTCTGTGTACTCACTAAGTGCCAGCACTGTCAGAGGTGCTTGAGATACATCAGGAAACAAAGCCAAGATCCCTCATTTATGTTACAGCGGATGGAGGGGAGACAGAATGAAGAAATATGATAAATATGCATATTGTCGGTGGTGTTAGAAAATGATAAAGGGTCTAGAGGCATATTGAGCAAAGTAAGGGGGGCCTGGGAGTGGGGAGGGAGCAAGTTTAAAATAAGGGTTCAGGACAGATCTGCAAAGACCCCTGGACCTGGAGGCGGGGCAGAGATGGGAGAGAGCTCTGATTGGCCAGCACTTGGCCGGAGATGTGGCTCGCTAAGGCAGTGTGAACAGAGGGTAGGTCAGCAGAAAGACCCGGGTCTGAATCCCAGCTTTGCCACTCGTTGGTTGGACATGTCCCCTAACCTCAGTCACGGTTGCCCAATCTATAACGTGGGATTGTAATATCCTCCACATGCCCTCGTGCCCAGGACAGGACTTGGAATGTTGCAGGGGCTCAACAAAGGCTGGGTGTTCACCAGAGCCTGTGGCATCGGATGGCGACTGAGTCCAGAGAAGAAAACCGGCAGCTCACTGAACTTGTGCAGATGACCAAAGGGACTTCCTGTTTTTGTTTTTTTTTTCTTTTCCAATGTCTTATTATTATCCAGAGGCTGTTGTGGGCTGAATTCTCTCTCCTCCAGATTGGTATGTTCAAGTCCTAATCTCCAGGGCCTCAGCTCATATTTGGAAAGGCTGTCTTTAAAAAGAGGATGCAGTTGAAATGAGGTCATACGGATGGACCTTAATCCCACACGAGTGGTGACCTTATAAGAAGAGGAGATTGGGAAACACACACACAGAGGGACTGCCGTGAGAGGACACAGGGAGAAGACGTGGTCTGCAAACCAGCGGCAGAGGCCTCGGAAGAAACCTCGGTCTGCTGGCCTCCAGGACCGAGGGCGATAGATAGTTCCTGGGTTTAAGCTGCCTGTGGTACTTTGTTACTGCAGCCGCAGGCCACTGATGCTCACACTCAGAATATGTATTCCTGTTTCCACCTGGGCAACCCCCCGGAGTTTCAGGGCAAAACCCCACATGCGAGCGGCACCTTCTTCCTGACTCCCTGCACTCAGCGTGCCCCAGGCAAGGCCAGCCTGCTCTCATGGTGCTGCTCCGTGAATGGGAGGCATTCGGGCCAGCTGCTCCATAGCTGCACCATCAGCCTGGCACAGCCAAGCAAATCACCCAAAACCAGAAAGAAAGCTTCTTGGAAACCGCCCCTGCTGCTGTTTGGAGTCATCCATCACGCACTTCCCCTTCTATAAAACCCCCCTGAGATCTAACATCGGAGCTGAAACCATACACCCACACAGAGCCAACCACCTCCTCCCCCAGCTACCAGGCAAGGCAGGTATGGGCCCAGCTCTTTGCTGGGCTCACGCACCTATTCCCACCAGCCTTGACAGGGCTCAGGTTCGAGCCAGATACAGAGGTTTGACCCGTGCCAGCTGCCTCCTGGCCTGTGCATCACAGCCAGGCATGTCCCATCCTGCAAGGGCCCAGAGCCCAGGCCTGCAAGCAGGGAAGGGGGTCTCCAAAGGCAGACCTCGCCAACCCCTGTGGAGCTAACGCCGTCCTTGGCACTCAGCCCATGGACCCAGCTCACCGGGCAAGCGCAGATGAAAGTGCCTGCTGCTGGCTAATTACATTTATTTATGGAGCCCGGGAAAGGTGGGAGGCAGCATCTGAGGAAAGGTTGAATTAATAAGGCAGGAGGCAGAAACAGCCTATGGATATGTGTTTTTCATTAGAGGCACAGTTGACTGGTCGTGCTTCTCTTGGCTGCAGGAAGAAGAAGAGGGGAGAGCGGAGGAGGTAGGCTGGGGATTGGAGGAGGGGAGGGAGGGGGACCTGGAGATGGAAACCAGG
>SJYW01026574.1:841756-867219 GCA_006410735.1 Raphicerus campestris
GTTGGGAGCCTGGGGCAAGTGTGAGGAAAGGGGGTGGAGAAGCCTGTGTATCCCTTTCAGGAGCCACTGGAAAACTGATCGGCTCCTGGAGACTTCTGTCGCAGGGCAGCTCCTTCAGAAAGAAGCTCAGGCCAAAGACTGAGGCTACTGCCTCAGCATCTCCCTCTCGTCTGCTGGTGTCCCGAGAGTCCTGTGGCCCTGGGGAGGGTCGCTCGCATCCCAGCCTGGGGAAGGCCCAGGGGAGGTCAAGGCTGAGCTAGGAGTCCCCCAAGCCTGGATAGAACTGGCAGCCTCGGATTTGGGGGGGCACTGATATAGCTCTGTGACGCAAAGACGACTCTCCCTGCCTCTTCCACGAACCTCTGCCTAGCTGGCCCCGGACCACAGCTGCTCTGGGTACCTGTCCCTCTGTCCCTCCCCAGATCTTTGGGGACAAGCTGCCCCAGTCCAAGGGGAGGGGGGTTCCTGGACTTGTGCATCCCAGAAGGAGGAAGAGTGGAGGTTTCAACACTCAAGGATACAAGTAACTCCACACCCCTCCCCCAGCCTCTTGCTACACATGCACATAGGACCATCTACACAGATGCACACACAAACACACCCACGCACACACAAGCACACACATGCGCACATGTACACACAAGCATGCACACACAACCCCAGAAAAATTGAAAAGCACAAAGCCAGCCGACCCTTTGTCAATCTGTTGCACAACATGAGTTTCCCCATCCTCAGCCACCAGGGCTCCTTGGTGACTGCCAACAAAAGTATTTGTGGTTTGCACAAGGCTGAGTCCCTGCATCTGAATTCCTCTGTCCAAGTCCATCTGCTGGGAGGGAACCTCCAGGCCCACAAACAGCGTTTGTTCATCCAATAAATGCCCACTGGCAGCCAGCTGCTCACCCAGTCCTGTGACTGGCCAGGCACCTGGCCCAGCCTTCTCCCTGGGACCTGCCAGCAGAGGACCTGGGCTCTCCACAGAGCCCTCACTGGGGACCCTGCCTGGGGAAGGCCATGTGCTCACTCAGGCCCCCGGCACCTGAAGGTGTGGGATTGGGGCCATTTTGTCAATAGAATTCCTGGGGGCTCTGGCTCAAAATACAGACTCCCAAACCCTGGCCTGAGGCTGATGCAGCAGTTCTGGGGTGGCTGTAGGCTCCTGGAGTCCTAAAAGGCAGGAGTCTACAGGGTGGGATGAGAAATGACATCCCCGGGTTGCCCTGCTGACCACAGAGATGCTGAGAGGTGGAGGGACCTGAGATCCGTGCAGGGCTCCACGGATTGGGTTGGAGGCCTCAAAACATAGCCTCTTGCTGTGACCACTGGCCTGCAGAGAAGTCCACCTGAGTGCCCCCAAACTGTTCGCTGCAGTCTGTGGAAGAGGAAATCGTGCCCTCTGCTTCTCCAGGTCCAAATCTCTCAGCTTCTTTCTCTTGGTATTTCATATGCAAGGGCCACCTTGATTCTGCCAGAGCAAAAGCAAATTGCAAAAAGTGAAAAAGAAAAACCCATTGAAGCGCACTGCCTCTCACAGATGCATAGACTGCTGTCTGCAGTCTCTGGGCCTCCAGGAGGGTGGGCTGCCTCCCCAGGCTGCCCCTTACTCCTGGGCTGGAAGAAATTGCCCAACACACCAGCAGCCTCCCCTGTCACTTGCAGATCCCCAGAGACCCCATCCCAGAGCATCAGAAGTCACACCAGACGCCTTGCTTCTCTCTTGGGCCCTTGGTTCAGTGTGCACCCAGCAGCCTGGTGCTGACTTCTGTGTGCAGTGGGCATGAGGGTGGGTACCCAGGGGCTGTGGGGCTGAGAACCGCTGCTGGGAGCACCCGTTCCCATGCACTGGCTTACTCATCACAGCTGCAGGGACCCTCCAGTGGGCTCCTGGTGTATGCCAGCCATCGTCCCCTGGGTTTATGGAAAGCATCTCATGGAAGACTCACAAATGACTCATCATGTTAGGGACTCTGATGAAACCCAATTTACGGATGAGGAATGACACACAGAGATGTTAAGCAGCCTGCCTAAAGTCATACAGCTTGTGGCTTCCATCTAAGTACTTTGCTTGCAGACCCTGTGTTCTTTGTTATTTTTGTCCGGCTCCCCTGTCTAGTGTCTCCCCCCACCAATGGCCATAACCAACTGGCAGGATTTAACCTTGAATTTGGATTTTCTGATGCAATGAAGCTATTCCTGGGAAAGCATATTAGCCACGATCACTTTAGAAGGGAGGGTTTAGGAATGAGGAACTCGGATCCAAATGGTAGTTTGCAACTTAGGGCACAGCAGGTGTGGCCTAGACAGGTGTGCAGGTGACAGGCGATGAGAAAGCTGAGAGCCTTTCACCCAAATACACTCACCGATTCCTAGTTTTGCCTGCTCTCTAGGTATATTATTTTTGCTTTAGAATGACTTTTACTGGTTCTGGCTGCAAGGAAGATCAACTGTAAAGAAAAAAGTAAAGTCATAACCAAATAATCTACCTAACTAGAGAAAACTATCATGATCATCTTAGCAAACTGCTTCTGTCAGAGTTCTGGAGGCCAGAAAATGGAAACCAAGGGGTCAGTGGGGCTGCATTGCCCCCGAAGGCTCCTGAGCAAGATGCTCACTCCTCTCTTCCAGATTCTTTTTTTTTTTTTTTTAACCCATCTGGCTGCTTTGGGTCTTAGTTCTGGCATGTGAGACCTTCATTATGTCATGCGGAATCTTTCATTAGTTGCCCTGCAGCACATGGGATCTTAGTTCCCTGACAAGGAATTGAACCTGTGTCCCCTGCATTGCAAGGCAGATTCTTAACCACCAGGCCACCAGGGAAGTTTCTCTCTTCAAGATTCTGGTGACGCAGGTGTTCTTGGCTTGCAGCCGCCTCACTCCAGTCTCTGGCTCTGACCTCACATGGCCTTATTCCCTGAGTCTCAGAACCTCAGACTTGCCTTTCTCTTATAAGGACACTTGTCATTGGGTTTAGGGATGAATTAGGAAGAAGGGGGAAAGGGTAACTCCAAGGCTTTTAGTGACAGCAGACTGCCCAGTGAAAAAGTGGTTAAGTTTAATTTTGACCTTGAATTTGAGATGCCATACACGTGGACATATTGAGTAGGCACGTGGACGTAAGAGTCTGGGGTTTGGGGGAGAGGTATAGGATGAAATAAAAAATCTCGCTAAGTGTGAGCACTGCCCCTGCCCTGCACCCAGGCTTAGGGGAATGTGGGTTTCAGGGAAAACTTCATACTGTTCTCAATTCGTAGGGAAAACCAGGTAATGATTGCCAGCCCGCTGGGCCTGAAACTTCTCAGGGTTTTTTCCTGAGAGGCATGGCCCGGTGTTCTCCAGGAGGAGGATGTGGGCCATGCGGGGCGGAGGAGAGATGGGGTGATCTCTGGAGCTCCCACAGCACACACTGGCTTGCGCACACTCAGATCCTGGCACACACACCCTCATGTCCGCTGTGAACACCCTATGTGGGGTCCCTCCCTTCCCTTGCCCTCTCTGCCTGGCAGGAACCAGGCCAGCTCCATCTCCTCCGCAGACTTCCCCAGCAGACCTGGGCTCGGNTTTTTTTTTTTTTTAACCCATCTGGCTGCTTTGGGTCTTAGTTCTGGCATGTGAGACCTTCATTATGTCATGCGGAATCTTTCATTAGTTGCCCTGCAGCACATGGGATCTTAGTTCCCTGACAAGGAATTGAACCTGTGTCCCCTGCATTGCAAGGCAGATTCTTAACCACCAGGCCACCAGGGAAGTTCCTCTCTTCAAGATTCTGGTGACGCAGGTGTTCTTGGCTTGCAGCCGCCTCACTCCAGTCTCTGGCTCTGACCTCACATGGCCTTATTCCCTGAGTCTCAGAACCTCAGACTTGCCTTTCTCTTATAAGGACACTTGTCATTGGGTTTAGGGATGAATTAGGAAGAAGGGGGAAAGGGTAACTCCAAGGCTTTTAGTGACAGCAGACTGCCCAGTGAAAAAGTGGTTAAGTTTAATTTTGACCTTGAATTTGAGATGCCATACACGTGGACATATTGAGTAGGCACGTGGACGTAAGAGTCTGGGGTTTGGGGGAGAGGTATAGGATGAAATAAAAAATCTCGCTAAGTGTGAGCACTGCCCCTGCCCTGCACCCAGGCTTAGGGGAATGTGGGTTTCAGGGAAAACTTCATACTGTTCTCAATTCGTAGGGAAAACCAGGTAATGATTGCCAGCCTGCTGGGCCTGAAACTTCTCAGGGTTTTTTCCTGAGAGGCATGGCCCGGTGTTCTCCAGGAGGAGGATGTGGGCCATGCGGGGCGGAGGAGAGATGGGGTGATCTCTGGAGCTCCCACAGCACACACTGGCTTGCGCACACTCAGATCCTGGCACACACACCCTCATGTCCGCTGTGAACACCCTATGTGGGGTCCCTCCCTTCCCTTGCCCTCTCTGCCTGGCAGGAACCAGGCCAGCTCCATCTCCTCCGCAGACTTCCCCAGCAGACCTGGGCTCGGCTTATCCTGCATGCCTGCCGTACTCTGCTGCCTAGCTGCATTTCCACAGTGGCTACCAGCCACCCAGAGCTCGCTCTGTTCACCCCCTGTCCAATGACTAGTCCAGTGCCCACCTGGCCCCCGCAGTCACTTAGTCAGAATCTGTGGAAATAAACACACCCATGTTTCTAGAGGCCACTAGCCAAGAGCAAACCGGAAACAGGTGAAAAAGCACGGAGACCCCAGCAGCCCCAGCTGACAGAGTAAGGGCTGATATTCATCAGGAAACGTGGCAGATGTGCCGTGTGAACCAGGATATGTCAGTCCTCTCGGCTGCAATTAGTCGCTGCTCTCCTCTCCCAGGGAGGCTGCCGAGGACGGGCTCACATTCACCACGGGATATCCATCCACCTCTGCACCTTCCCCAGGAGGAACAACAGCCTGGAGACCCTGGGCATCGACAGGGATGATGATCCTTAGGAACGAGGCTGCCTGCGGTTCATCTCATAGACCACCAATTATGGCCACTTCCTAAACCCAGGGAGCCCTTAGTTCCTGGGGCAGTGGGGGCCCTCAGAAGTCCTGGAAGTCTCCTGTGGCCAAGCGCGGCGAGAGGCAGTTCCTTGGGGCTGAAGCGGGGATACTGCGCCCTCATCAAGGCTGTTCTAACCCAGTGCCACTCATTTCTCCTGGGTGGCAGCTGCAGCCTCTGAGCTCTGTGTGGTTCCCAGAAGCCAGGTCCCTAAGATCAGATGTGGCTGACCTGGAGAGGCCATTCTGGGGTTCATCCCAACCACACACACACATGTACACACACCCAAATACACATGCCTATGTACCCACACATGCACACGTGCGTGCACACAAACATGTACACACACAAACACACAGACATATGCATGTGTGCACACACACATACAGATACCTACCTGGGGAGGGCACAGAGAGGCAGACCAGCCCTGGAGGGGACAGTGGCAGCAGGCTGCCCCCCTCGGTCACACACTGCTCCACCCCATCCTGGACTCGGCAGTGCCACAGATGTGGCCGCTTAAATTACGTGGCGGGCGGGCTGCGTGGGCTCTCCAGCTCACCAGCCCTCAGGGGAGCCGAGGCCCCGCGGTTTGCAGCGAGGTGTGGAGAATGGAGAGGGCTCGGCAGTGTTAATGACAGCAGCCCGCACTCTCTGAGCAGTGCGAGCGAACTCTATCGCTCTTTAATTATCTGGAATTAGAGTCCTGTCCTCACTCTCTTTATGTGCTGGTGGAGGAAATCGGGGCATCCATTAATTACCTGATCCATATGTAAAGTGTCACACATAATTTTTCCAGAGCCAAAGGGTTCTCGCTCCCAGACCAACATCATCTCTTAATAATGACGTGAAGTGACGGGAAAGAGGACCCTAGACTCTGCAAGAGGACCCCCAAGCCTGGATCCTGCCAAAGCTGGGTGACAGCCAAGCTGAGGGCTTCACCAGGATCCCTGAGCACCAGACCCCGGTGGGCTGGGGCTCTTCTGCAGCAGAAAAGAATGAAAGGTCCAGAGATGGAATTAAGAGCTTGATAAAGGACCATTCTCCATCCATCAGTCTGTTAAGCAGAGAAATGAATGAAAATGAAAAGCAGAACATGAAATAAGTTTAAGCTACGGCCCGAGGGATGTGGTTTAGAGTAGAAGTCTCCAGTGGGAAGGGGCAGTGCAGACAAGCTCAGCTATCCTTGGGAGCGGGGTATTTCACATGGGCTAGGGAGATGTCCCCTTTTGGGAGGAATTTCTATTCTGGGGAACAGAAAATCACCAGGACGACAGCTAAGAGACCAAATAATAGAAAGGTCACATCCCCATGAACAGCATTAGAAACACATCCTGGGGGCATCAGGGTAGGGGGATCGGGGGAGAGACCAAAATGGAGAGACACACACACACACAGAGGCTTGTTTCAGGCAGGACCATCAGTCTCTAACCACTGACCAGTTTCCAGTGGCCTAGCCACACTTCCCAGTAGCCTCTTGAAGTGCTTAACGGCTTTGAACCTGGGCTCTAGAAGGGTTAAAGAGATGCAGGAAGAGGCAAAGGCTTGCCTTTCCTCTGAGCAGAGCTCATCACGCCCCCTCACCCAGGTTTCTTTCTGGGTGGACAGAGGGGGCTGTTTTTATGCTGATTCTGGAGATGATGACTACCTGGGAGATGGAGTCGGAGCAGAAGGTGGGGTGAGAGGCCCCTGCAGCCTGCAGAGCCCTCTCCCGCATATCGCCTCGCTCCACCCCTTTCTCACAGTTGCCCCATGAGCACGTCCTATCCTTCCCCCCATTTTGCAGAAGAGGAGACTGAGGCTCAGGGCCACACCTAAGCAGGTGACTGGCCCAGGCGCCCTGACTCCAGCCTTGCCCTTCCTCCAAGACCACACTGAAAATGAAAGTGCTACTCAGTCATGTCTGACTCTTTGCAACACTGTGGGCTGTAGCCCACCAGGCTCCCTTGTCCGTGGGATTCTCCAGGCAAGAATACTGGAGTGGATAACCATTCCCTTCTTCAGGGGATCCTCCCAATCCAGGGATCGAACCCAGGTCTCCTGTATTGCAGGTGGATTCTTTACTGTCTGAGCCACCTGCCACTCACCAAAGGGGTCCTGAGCATCCCCCATGTGTGCAGGAGGCACACGAGTCGTTTACAATAGCCATGTCCTGCGTGTCCTGCTTCCCGGCAACTGGTGCCTCATGAGGAGGGGGTCCACCAGCGCCCCACAGCTGGAGTTCCAGCCCATTTAAAGGGAGATTTCCTGGACTGTTGGCATCCACAGTTGCCCCTCCTGTCTCTTGAGCAGGCCCCTCCCCAGTCTGCAGGGAGTAGAAGAGAAAAAGAAACAGCTGCTTCTTCTCTTCCAATGCTTCCCAGCCCCTCCTGTTGTGCAGAGAAGAGCTGAAGAGCAAGGATGAGGCGCTAGAAGCCCCCCACTCTGGAGCAGAGCGGGCAGCTCCCAGGTATAGGGCCCTCTGCCACTGGCCCCGAGATCAGTGCTTGGCCTGATGCTGGGCTGGGGTCATCAGAGTCTCCAGAGCACTTGTTAGAACACAGACTCACCCCCAATGCAGGGTTTATCTCAGTGGGTCCAAGGGGGCCCAGCAGCTGCCCCAGTACCCCTGGGGCCGAGCCAGGTCTGGGAACAGAGGCGATGACCCTCGGTGCCCAGCCTCCCCAGGACATGCCCCCTCCACGCCCAGGATACCCCCCTCCCAACTCCAGAAGCCTCTTCCTGCTTGGCTTCAACCCCTCCATTGTGATTTAGAAACGATTTTCTTCTCTAGTTTCCCAGGTCTTGGGAGTGAGTGACTCAGCCTGTGGCCGGAGCAGCTAGTGTAAAACCGAGAAAATCTTTCTAGGGGAAACATGTTCTAGGTGGCTGGCCACGCTGGGCCCGGAAATGAGGGTCCCTGTCTTGCCCACTAGGGCATCCCCGCCTCCTGGACAGAGCTGCTCTGGTGACCCACCAGCTCTCCCCCCCACCCCTCCTCCACTTCGCCCCACCCCAACCCCCACCTGGCTCTGATGCTCTCCTGAGCACCTCTCTGCACCCCCCAGCTTCTGAGGGTCAGGCTTCTGGCACGCNTCAGACACGACTGAGTGACTAACACTAAAAATAATGGTAATTTCATGTTTAACTTTTTAAGGAACTTCCTTTCAGTTCTGAAAGATGATTTTACTGAAATCTTTTTTCTTGAAACCATAATTTTAGTTGGCTAGATTGTTTTTACACATTGAAACATTATTCCATTATGTTTTGGTTTCTACATTGTGAAGAAGTGGATTGTTAATCATCAGTCCTTTGAAAGTAATCTTTCTTCTCTGATTGGCTTTAAAATCTTTGTCTTTGGTAGAAGATAGTTTCACTCTGATGTGTACAGATATGTATTTCTTCTTATTTCAGCTACTTAGGACTTCAAGGTTTTGAGAAGCAATATTGCATGGCTAAAAAACAGTGATTATTGCCAGACTATCTGGGTTCACGTGCTGACTTCAACGTTCATTAGCCTATTGACATTAGAAAAATTACTTTTCTGAGCCAGTTTCTTTTTTTTATGTCTTTATTGATATAGTTGATGTACAGTATTATATAACTTACAGGTGTACAACATAGTGGTCTACAATTTTTAAAGGTTATATTCTATTTACAGTCATTATAAAATATTGGCTAGAGAATTCCCTGGTGGTTCTGTGGATAGGAGTCTATGCTTTCACTACTAAGGGTGCAAGTTCAGTCCCTGGTTAGAGAACTGAGATCCTGCAAGCTGTGACATGTACTATATAATATATATATATAATGTAGTATATAATATATATATAATATATACATACATGTACTATATAATATATATATAATATATACTCCTTGTATAATATATCCTTATAGCTTATTTTATACACAGCAGTTTGTGCCTTAAGCCTGTTTCTTAATCTGTAAAATAGGTATAATAATCTCTGCCTCTTAGGATTCTATGACTAGTCTTCAGACTAAATGAGTTAATATATTAACGCACTTAGAACAGTGCCTGGCATGTAGTTACATAGCTGTTCACTTTGATAATGATAATGAGCACAGTCTGTGGATGGGTGTCTTTCACTGACTTTGGAAAATTCTCGTTTTTTATTTTTGGCTACACTGCTTGGCTTGTGGGATCTTAGTTCCCTGACCAGGGATTGAACCTGGGCCTCCAAAGTGAAAGCACCGAGTCCTCACCACTGGTCAGCCAGGGGAATTGCCGCAATTTTAAATTTCTATTGACTGTTTCCTGTGATGTCTGACCTAGGAATATCTTTACTACCTGAGCTTTTCTCCACCCAACATTCTAGTTCTGAGGCAGAATTCTCTGTTCTACTTCAGGTTGCCAGAGTCTTCGGCGTAAAGGGCTCCAAAATGAAACTGAAGCAGGGATCGTTTCTGTGGTGCCTTTACCTGGACAAACTGTACTGCTTATTATCCGTGAGAAATGTGAAGGCCTTGGCGGAATATTTTCACCTTCTTGACGTGCACCGCAAAAAAACCTTGAATGGTCAGGACTTCCATAAGTGCTTCTTCTGGGTCATGACTTGGTTTCTTGGTTTTTAACGAATGTGCAGAACTTACAGAGCCAGAAACTAGTTCATTAACATAGGTGTTACATCTTCAAAATGAAGCACAGAGAAACCCTGCCAGCTGAGACTTGATGGCAGTTCGGTGAGGCAGATAAAACAAGCAGCTTTGGGATTAGATCTTGGCTCCACGCGTTATTCCTTGGTGACTCGCAGAATGTCATCATCCTCTTTTAAGTCTAATTTTCTTCATCTATAAGTGAGGCTTCTAATAATGGAGTCCATCTCATGGTTGAAGATAATGAGGGACTTCCCGGCAGTGCAGTGGCTAAGTCTCCGCACTTCCACCTCACGGGGCGTGGCTTCAGTCCTCAGTTTGGGAGCTCAGGTGCTTCACGCTGCATAGTGCAGCCAAAAAAAAAAGGTGATGAGATTAGATAACATACGGAAAGTGCTTAGCACCGAGCTCGGCGTGCTCTAAGTGTTTACTGTGTTCATTACTGTTACAGCTATTCCTGGCGGCCGACCCCTCTCAGGCCTTAACCCTCAAGAGTCCCCTAGCAAAACTTTTCCATAGACTGGGAGAATTGAGTCAGATGGTCTGCAAGGTCCCTTCTAATTCTTGGTACTTGTGACTGACAAGTGTTGATGAGCTCAACCCTGCTGCTGAGTGCACAAACTAATAGAAGACCGATCACAACACTTCAGGGCTTTCTGCTTGTTTGGCATTTGTTTCTCCTTAGACCCAGGTAGAGATAAGGTAGGGCTTCCCAGGTGGCACTAGCAGTCAAGAACTCGCCTGCCACTGCAGGAGCTGCGAGAGATGTGGGTTTGATCCCTGGGTCGGGAAGATCCCCTGGAGAAGGGAATGACTAACTACTCCAGTATTCTTGCCTGGAGAATCCCATGGACAGAGGAGCCTGGCGGGCTACAGTCCACGGGGTCACTGAGAGTCAGACAGGACTGAAGACACTTAGCACAAATAAGGTATCCTATTCACTTATTTTAACCTGAGGGAGAGAAATATCATTTATCAACAAGGAGTTTCTTCCATAAAAAATTTTTAAAGAGTTCATTCAATCCTTATAAAATAAACCTTCATTTATTCATACTTTCATGCCTCAGATTTATACACAGCATGTCACCAAATCTTCCCAATAACCCAGTCCTAGATAAGACAACTGTGGGGCACCTTGATGTAAACAGAGAAGCTGGCCCCAAAACCCAAGGGTTTCTGACTCTAAAGCCCATACTCAGTCTCACCAGTGTCTGCTGAGCAGTCTGATCTCCCTGGTAACTAAGTCACTCCCTGCTGATGAAACACCCGAGAGGTGAAGTCATACTTGGATCTTCTGGTCACCAAGGGAAGGGACAGTGACCTGGAGGAAGGCACAGCCTTGAGCTTTGCCTGCCAGGGATGTGGTGACGTAGAGCCCTGAATGCCTGGCCTGGAGTCGGCCGACTGAATAACAGTATCTGTTAATTAGCTACTGAGCCTTACCATAAAGCATTCCTTACAAAGCAAGGACACAGGCATTACCATGTTTGCACATGGTGTGTTCCCAAGTGCTCACACCTGGTGGGACCTGGGAAACCCTCAGATCATGACACTGTGTTGACTGGCTCACTGTACCCTTAGCCCGCTTCAGCCAGGACTCCAAACCACACAGACCTGCTTTACAGATTTATGGAGCCATGTCTTGTGCAGGAGACACAAGACCATTAATGTAATTAGTGTGTGCACACTCAGTTGCTCAGTCGTGTCTGACTCTCTGCGATCCCATGGACTGTAAGCCACCAGGCTCCTCTGTCCATGAAATTTCATGTGACCATGCTGGAGTGGTTGCCACGCCCTCCTCTAGGAGATCTTCCGACCGAACACGGGCCTCTTGCGTCTTCTGCATCGGCAGGTGGGTTCTTTAGGGCTTCAACACTTCAGGGCTTTTTTGTTTGTTCATTTGCCTTTCAGTTTTTGTCTCTTTTAGGACTGGGTATAAATAAGGTAGGGCTTCCTAGGTGGCGCCAGTGATAAGAAACCTACCTGCTGATGCAGGAGCTGCAAGAGATGTGGGTTTAAAGCCCTTTGTAATCAATGGGCAAGAAGAAACGACATGTAGACAAAGTTACATTTGAGAATCTCTGAAATCTTATGGGTGATCTGTACATACAACCTGTACAGCCACATACCACTGTGTACACATATCCCCATGTTTGTTTCTTCCATCTAACACTCCCCAAGACAGATGATGAGTGAGTGGAATTTCAGGCAAAAACCTTCCCTGTCCTTTACAGTGTTTGTTTTTCCCTCCGATTGTATATGACTGCAGATGCATTAACTAATGTGCAAAAGATACAGCTTCACTGTAGAAAGAGCAAGGCTGCGGAGTCAGATGGACCACATATGACGTCCAGCTCTGCCACTCTGAGTGTGGTCCACAGAGCAGCAGCGGCCACATCACTTGGGAGCTTGTTAAGATGCAGACTCAGTAGTCCCAAGCCAGTTTCTAATCACAACCACTGTGTTTACAAGATCCCCAAGTGATTGGTACACCCATTACAGCTCGAGAAGCCCCAAGCCTAGTTCTCACCCAAAGCATACCGTAAAAGGCTGTGTAGCTGCCTGGGCTCTAAGACATGCAGCTCTTAAAGCGCCCCGCATCGAAGGTGCCTGATGATAGTTCCCTTCCCCACAGTCAAAAGCATTTACGCCACATAAGCATGAGGCACAGTGATACTTTCATAGGAGAGGAATGATTTTTAAATTTCTCGTTTTAATTCTCTCAAGCGAAAGACCCAGGTGAAAAGTCAGCTTTTCCAAGAGCATGTCCTAGGTCCCCAGTGAGCACTGAGCTCTCCTATGTACGAGGAGCACTTTGAGCCTTGTACTGGTTATGTATGCGCATCGGTCTGTTCCATCGAGCACATGAGCTGAGCTCAGGAACCAAGCCCTGTCCGCTTGCCTTCTTCAAAAGTCCAGGCGCAGTGGAATGTGTAGTGGCAAAGCCAGAAACAAAGTGTTATCCTTACCGCTGCCGCGTCAACAGGCTTCCAACAGGACCACCATTTCTGTGGCTCCCAGAGGTCGAACATTCTCAAACTGTTTCAGAATAACCCGTCTCATCTCCCTGCCGACAGATGTGCTGTTTTACCACTTCCTTCATCATGTGACGGACTTGACACGGAGCCAGATCAGAATTGTGTTCAACATGCTGGACTGGAGCGCGGTGGGTGAGATTGGTTTTGACCAGTTCTACATGCTGGTGTGTATACTGCTGGCACAAGAGGTGAGTAGCCAGCCAGGCTCTGGGGCAGAGGGGGCAGAGCTCTACTGCTGCCACCGTGTCACTAAAGGCGGTGCCAAGTTAAGAGCAAGTTTTCTTCTTTTCACTTGCAACAGGAAGAAGAAACATGGGGAGTACTACTTTTGGTTCTTAAATGGTCCATCTATAACCTAGGAGTTTCGAAAGGTTACCCAGCTTCCCTCCCACAAATCTCATCCTATCACATCTCTCCTTGGCATGCCCTTCCTTGCCCCTTCTAGCTGGTGGGTCTTAAATAATCACCAGTAATCCCAGTTGCCTCTCTTCCTTAGTGATCCCTTTCCTCAGTGAATATTTTGAAGGGGATGAATGAGCAAGACAAGACCTGCTCATCTTTGGCTTACACACCTTACACACTCCTACAGTGTATTCACCTCTTTCCCTTTCCTTAAGGAAAGGCACCTCATGTCTTCATCATTTTGTCACCAGCGCTGAAATTTTCTTACGTAGATTTTCACTGAACACAAGGAAATGCATTCTACTAATGAGAGTTGCATCTAGCAAAACTAATCACTACAGATAGCATCAGTTCCCCTTGAAGGCCGAGGCTGCAGCAGGACCTGACACACTGACACAGCACCCTTCCGGGCCTGAGCTGCTATGATTCTGCCCTTTGCTTTCAGCTCTCTAGGCAATGAGCTAGTGAACAGATGAGTCTCGATGCAGCGGGTTTAGAAAGTAGCACTGACAACACTATTTCTTTCCTTATGTTTTTCTCTCAAAACAGAACCATTTGGAAGAGCAATTTATCTTCCGTCATTCCCGGCCTGTTTTTGAGTTGCTTGACCTGGATGGGGAGCTGAAAATTGGCCCAGACAACTTGCACATGTACAACTTTCTCTTTAATATTAAAAAGCAGCAACTCAGAGACCTCTACTACAACTTTGACATCACAGGTGACCGCGTAAGTGCAGGTCTCTGGCGTGTGGCTTGGCAGCGCGCGTGCTCTGTTGTGTCCGACTCTTTGTGACCCCCTGGAATGTAGCTCACCAGGCTCCTCTATCCCTGGGATTTTCCGGGGAGCGGGGGGGGGGGGGGCGCCCTTCCCTCCTCTAGGGCATCNTTTAATATTAAAAAGCAGCAACTCAGAGACCTCTACTACAACTTTGACATCACAGGTGACCGCGTAAGTGCAGGTCTCTGGCGTGTGGCTTGGCAGCGCGCGTGCTCTGTTGTGTCCGACTCTTTGTGACCCCCTGGAATGTAGCTCACCAGGCTCCTCTATCCCTGGGATTTTCCGGGGAGCGGGGGGGGGGGGGTCGCCATTCCCTCCTCTAGGGCATCTTCCCGACCCAGAGAGCGAACCTGCATCTCCCGCGTTGGCAGGTAGACTCCTTATCCCTGAGCCACCTGGGAAGCTGTGGCCTGGCAGCCCCTCTGTCCAGAGCTAGAGGACTGTGTCCTCTGCCTACAGTGGGGACAGGGGAGGTGGAGGGAAGGAGAAACCTGCTGGAGCGTCACAGCACTGGGATCACAAAACACCTGAGATGGATAGGCCTGTGGAAGAGAGGGCTGAGTAACTGCTACATCATATAATGTGGATATAAAATTACAGAAGTTTAGAGAAGGAAATTCTGTTGGAAGTTTAGCTGAAAGAAGGAACTATTTTAATATGGCAGAAATTGGTCTTAAGAGGAAGAGTTAATAGATTTTAATAAGTAGAAACGAAGAAATTCTTAGATGGGAACACATGAGTTAAATTCCAAGAGAAAACAGTGACTATCTATTTCAAGTCCATTCAGTGAATGGCCTATTCCAAGTCCATGCTGACTAGCAAGCAAGAGCTAAAGTCTAAGCTCTCAACAGATGGACCACACTGGGAAGCAGCTCAGATGGCAGCCTGAACATGTCTGGACTTCGGGCAGCAGCAGAAAGAAAGTGGCCCTGGTGCCCTCTGAGCCCACAGTAGACTGTCTCGACGGCTCTAGACTACAAGCAGACAGCAATCAGTCCTCATTACTGCTGCTGCTGCTAAGTCACTTCAGTAGACAGCAGCCCACCAGGCTTCCCAGTCCCTGGGATTCTCCAGGCAAGAACACTGGAGTGGGTTGCCATTTCCTCCTCCAATGCATGAGTGAAAAGTGAAAGTGAAGTCGCTCAGTCAGGTCCGACTCCTAGCGACCCCATGGACTGCAGCCCACCAGGCTCCTCCACCCATGGCATTTTCCAGGCAAGAGTACTGGAGTGGGGTGCCATTGCCTTCTCCCATCCTCATTACTGGGCCTCTTGAATCAAATTTCCAAGGTTTTAAATGAGAAGTGATTACAATCCTGCTCCCATCTGAAAAAAAAGTATCAAATCCTTTCTGAAATAACGTTCCTTTTCTCCTCCCCAACACAAGCTTCTTAATTACAAGGAATTTAAGCTGTTTACTATCTTCTCCATGGACAAATATCGGGAGAGTCAGAAAGCAGAGAAAGAGAAGAGAGAGAAAGCTTTACTCAAAAAGAAACTGTCACGAGTTAACAAGAGCCAGAGAGAGAGTCTTCTTGGAATAAAACCATTTGAAAGTATAAGTAATTACAATTGTTAACATGTCTTAAAAATAAAATTTAGAACATCAAAGTGAGTATCTCTGATTTTTACACATCAGGGTTGAGTGTTCTTCAACCCACAGATTCTTAACCTTAACCTTGAGGCCTCACATGACTCACAGTGATGTAATCACTTCTCTTTTCTGACATATCTCAGTTCTGCTGTTGCTTTTCAGACCAACCCTGTCCACTAGGTCCCTGTGTAGCAACTACCAGCTCTTCCTGGAGCTAAGCAGTTGGAAGATGATGCTTTCCTAAGATTTGCCACAAGTGGTCCAATACTTTCAGAATTCTATTCTCCCAATCCTTAGGGCTAAAAACAAACTTCAAAATGGAAATGCGACTCCCCGTGTAAGGGAAATTGACTTTTAAGGATATGGGGACTGTGTTCTTCGTAGAACTTGAATGGCTCTTTGATGAGTTAGGTGCTTAAGCAATTATACCAAATCTATTAGGGTAAAATAATTATGACATGTCCTTGTATAATTTTTTGTGTAAGTAATGCCTTGAATAATTTTTAAGTGCTTTTAGCATGGGATTTGTGAATCCTCCCTACCAGACTGTACTGTGATATTAAATATTAACTATAATTCAGTTAAGTGCTTGCTATGGGTAAGGCAGGGGCTTTAGACACATGGCTTTTTTTTATCTTCCTAACCCTGTGAACTGTTACTCTTAATTTACAGATGAGGATATTGAGGTGTCAAGATTAAGAACCTACTTAAGGTTCCTAATGACTCATAGCGGTAGAACCAGAGTTCAAATTCAAGGTCAGTTAGATGCTTGGAACAACTGATCTAACTCACTTCAGTCCTAGCAGATCCTGTTTTAAGCTGACATTTCACTGGCTCAGAAACCACTTCTGCATAATGCTAATTACCACATCTCCTTCAACCATAGATTTGAAGGACAAGTTTGGTGACTGGAGGAATGCAGCCCGTTTCCTATAAACCAAGGGTTTCTTAAGGATACACCATGTAATATAACTGACCACAGCATTCAGAGTACTTAATAATCATCAACAGTACTTGGTCAACATGCAGCAGACAAGAATACTGTTTATCAAAGACTGTCATTCATAACTCAAAGTTGTAGTAACTGAGATCATGTTAATTACTAGGAACATCCTTTATCTTTACTCTAATAGTCATGAGATTTTAATAACATACTGATGAGTAATGTTTAGAAACCAAACCTTCTCTCTTTCCCAAAATGGTACTACAAAAACTAAATGGAACTAGCAGAAGACCAAAAAGTCCCCCGAAACACACATCTCTTGATTTCTGGTTTATACATGGGGATAATGGGATTGATCTCAAGAACTGTTGTGAAGACCAGGAAGATGGAAAGCATCTTACTTAGAACAAGGCTCTTCTCCTCTGATTTGGTGAACAGTTAATTCTCCAAGAAAAACACCCTCTGGCAAATAGGTTTGGATACTACTACACCTATAAGAGTATTGTACTGAGAGACTAGCATTATCTGGCTGGAAAATGACAGCAAGAGATTAACTGTCATTTCAAAGAGCCTCACCACACCACTAGGCTTACCTTGGGACGTGTTTCTGCCTCTTTTCACGCAGCCTCAATAGCTTTTGCTGCCAGACAGCCTTACGACCCGGGTGTGGTTCTAGAAGGAGAAACTGTGAGGTCTGAGGAAGGGAAGTCTTCTCTTTCCCATTTTCCCAGAGGAGCACTCTTGAAATATTATAAAGGGTAACTCAACAATGGTGTATGTCTTTTTTTTTCCCCCAGGCATGGTCTCTGAAGCAATGAAGATATCATCTTTTATTATTTTAGAATGAGGAGCAGGGAGGAATGAGGGACAGCCAAATAATAGGGTATACTAGATTTTAACTTGGGCTAAATACATTTTAAACTAAAATTCAATTAAAATTTCAAAATTTTAAATAAATTAATATTAAAGTTAATGAATGAAGTTTCAGGAATGAGCAGGTAGTAGTCTTCCCCTCCTCTCTGTAAATCATCAGGGCATGTAACTGTAATATCATAACTATGAAAAGTATCATGACCTATTAGATTTTTAAAAATCCTTTTAAGAGCATTTTTATAAACTGGGTGATTCTAGACTGGAATCAGGAGACTGAGCATTTAGTTCTGGCAGGCCCAAATTCAAACTCAGCATAAAAAGTAAAATTCAATTGCATCAAGTGCCAAAAGTAAAGTGGCACTTTTTTGGGACCAGGAGTACTACAGAGAAACAATCTGTCAGTGCTCATCACATTATGTGACTTAAATTTTTTTTTTAAATGTGTATTTGCAGGTATGCATGTAGATACTTTACGTTTCATTATCTCCACAGTGAGTTAATCCACTGTGTTATTAAGGGTAGAGTTTAGACCAAGCACGTTTAGGTAAGTTTTTGGATGGCAGTAAAAAGCTATGTCACAGTTTTGCTAGCATTCCTTGGTCAGCAAAATGTATGTTTCCTAAGGAGTCTCAGCAATGAGTAGAGGAGCGGCACTGGAGGGACAGGAGAAACGCAGTGTGGCTGCAGATACAACTCCAGTTTCAGCCCAGGGCCATGAGACTACAGGTCCACAGTCTCCATCAGCTGCAAAGGGGAAAGAAGTTTAGAGAAAGCTAACTATGCAACATGAAGTAACATCTCTCGTACTAGTTCTTAGCCAAGGACTAGAAAAGGCCAAATCAACTTGGCGAACACCTGCTGAGAGGGCCGTTATCCATGTCTTGAAAATTCTTCTATAATCTCAGAGTGGATAAGATCTTAGGAATAAAACCAAGAAGCCATAAAATACAAGACTGATAAATCTGACCATGGAAAACAAAATTTTTACATGGTAAATTACACAGGAACAAATGATAATAGACAATAGAATACAACAAATCCTATATTAAGGGCATTATATCCTTAATATAGAAAAAATATTTACAAATTAATAGGATAAAGACCAAAATGGATTAGGAAAATGGGCAAACATAGATAATTCATAGGAGGAAAAAACAACAACAAATAGCCTGAAAATATACAGTACAATGCTAAGTTTCATTCAAAGAAAAAACACAAAATCACATGACACAGGTTTCCACCTAGACTGTCAAAGATCAACAAGTTGGTCAGGGTATAGGAAAATAAGAGCAGACATGGTCTATAGCACTAAACTGGTAAAAATCCATTTGGAGGGCAATTGAGCATCTGCTCTCTATATGTACACAATGATCCAGCAATACCCCCTCTTCAGCAGTGTATTCCATGGTTATACACAGACAAAAAGATGTAACTACAGAAAAGGACATTTCACAGGAGCACAGTTTACAGTACCAGAAGTCTAGAAAGACCTGTGGCACTCCAAACAATGGAATACCACTGCAGCCGTAAGAGGGATGAAGCAGATCTAGCTCTAGTTATAGGGAACACTCTCTAAGATTCACCAAAATCAAATGTCTAGAAAAGCGTGTTATTTATGAAAAAGACAAGGCAGGATGGGTGAATATACGCACACACACCAGAGCAGTGGTTCTCACACTGGGAGCGGCAGCAGCAGCATCACCTGCGAACTCCTGGAAATGCCAATTTTTGTACCCCCCACTCAGAGCTACTAACTTGGAACCTCCGGGAGAGGAGTCCAGCAATCTGTATTTTTTTTAAAATCTGTGTTTTTAATAAGCCTTCCAGGTAATTCTGATGTATGCTGAAGTGTCAGAACCACTGTGCTAAAATATCTCTAAAGATATCCAGAAAACTGGGAACAGCTGTTACCTCTGGAGAGAAGAAATGCGAGATGAAGAGCAAGAGTCGAAGAGAAACTTTTATGTTCGGATTTTCCCCCATGTGTACGTATTGCCTATTTTAAATAAAAATTCAACAATCAAAACCTGCCACTTTGATCCAAAATGGATAATCCTTCTGAAAACCTGAATGATGGGGTTTGGTTTACAGCATAACTCTTCAAAAAAAAAAACCACCACCACCGACTGAGACCAAGGTTTCAATGCAGCACATAAAGTATATCTATGAATGACCATGTATGGTTTGATACAGCAGAGTCTAGGTCTGGTGATAATGACCTGGAAGGTTTTTAAAAGGTTTTTAGAAGTTTTATCAGAAAGAAGCAGATTACCCTTACTGTGCACAGTAATAATAGTTAAACACCCAAAATAAAGGCAAAGACAAAGAGGAAAATTGAACTTTTTTTTTTAAAAAGCACAAGAACCCTACATACTAAAATTGTACACATCAAGTATTGGTCCAATCTTATACCAATCTATTTACAATTAAACAGCACCATGGTTTTCTCACCTAGGTTAGTTAAACATGCCCAGAAAATTGTTATTCAAAGTATATGTTCCTTTAAAATAAAATAAACTCTTAACAGAGCTCAAATCCTCAACAAACAAAAAATCTTTTACCAACCATAAATAATTATATCACCAAATTTACTTAAGAAAAATAGGTTTGAACATTTTTTTCCTCCAGTTGACAAACTTTGAGAGATGCTGCTGTTTAATGTGGCACACAAATTAAGAAACATTTGGATGACAGGGGCATTATACTAAAACACCCTCACATACCTCCTCCTCCACATATAAAAATATTCCTTTGGAATTAATGCTGCTGTCCCCTCTTGAATTTAGATTCAATTATCAGCAAAGCTAAATTAAATGTAGCCACAATCTTTAAAATGATTGCATAAAAAAGAGAAACAGTTAAAGCTCTTAGAAACACGCTACATTACAATTATAGATATTGTATCTAATCAGGCTATAGGAAATTTAATAACATTTTAAACATAACATTTAAACTAAATAGCAGTTTCAGTCTGCTACTGAAATTAATAATGGTGCTTCACATCCAAAATGAGTGCGGAGGTCTGATTATTTCCCATTTGAGAACCACATAAGTGCCTTCTTGTCTCTGCTTCTCTATCTCATGGATTCCCAGGGGTTCAGAGATATTGTATGTGCTAGCCCCCTTCTCACCTATGGAACCAACTTTGAAAAGGCTCCGAATTAAATACAATCCTCCGCAGCTGTATTCCAGTCATTGTACAGAAGAATTGGGTTATGCCATGGAATTTTTCAGTCTTATAATCTGCAGATGCTTCTTAATTTGCCTCTTTGCTATGAAAGACGAGAGGAAAATTCTCATCCACCACAACTACAGGTAACAGTGAGCTATGGTAAGCACTGAAGTATAAAGCAACGTTATCATCATTAGGTCTCACTGCCAGTGTTTAAGTGATGTCAGGAAATTTTTCACTAGTAAATTATGACTTGAAATTTTTTTTCTGAAAGATTGAAGACAGGCACAATTCTCCTAGGCACAGACAGAACGGGTTTTCCTTACACCCTTCCTGCAAACCGGGGGAGACAAGATAATTACTTTATTGATTTTGTGCATTCCCTGGCCTAGTATGCATGCACTGTGGGCACAGTTAGCTCTGAAAGTTCTAAGCAGAGTAGGTAGATCAATGAAGGTATTATATAGTAGTAACCTTCTAAGCCTGGATACAAAAACAGCTTCAATATACAGACATTTCAAAATACTTATGCAGCAAGAGGACAATAGACTTTTCAACTAAGTATCAGTTGAAAATCAGAGATCTGAATGCACTGACTAAATTATTGCCTAGTGTTCCAGAAAGATGCCTGCCACCAACGCGTTAGAAAGGCACCAAAATTTAGTGTGAACGTAAATAAGGAGCTCAACCTACGAGAATGGGAACAGCAATACTGAAACACCGTTTGCCAGTCTCTATGCCTTTATGGCTAAGTATTACTTGAGCAAAGAACTAAGACCAGAAAAGTTATTGAACCTCAACTACTGCTCTGTTAGTTTCCACTTCAAAAAGCTCAAGTTTTATAACTGTTATTGATAATTTCCAGAAATTATATTTAAGAACTCTGTATTCATAGGTGCTTGGTGCTGTTCTTCATGGGTACAATCTTCTAGTTACAGTCCAAATCATTTAAATACAGACATTACATAGTTGTTGTGTATTTTAAAATAAAAGGTTATCTATTTCTTAACTGCCTCCTCAATTAGAAGCTGTAATTACATGAGTCTCAAAGGCTGGCTCTTTGTGTTTTATTAATTACTTTTGTTGGTCTCCATCACAGATGGAATTTTTCACTGATAATTCCTCAGAACTAAATCCATTCATATGGAATTCAGAGCAGTGAAAACAGATTTCACGCCATAAGAGTAGGAAATGATAACAATAAAAAGCGGCATGAAGGCTTTGGGGACAGCCAACAGGACTAGGTCAGTTCTCAACTGGTGTTGGGTTCTGCAGAGGTTGGCTCATTATAACCTGTACGACATAGTCCTTTGGGATCTTCAGCTCTTCCAATTTCATTTTGTCAGTGAGAGGTCTGCCAGAAAAGAACCACCGCTGACTAGCTGGCTCCACTCCCTCGGCAGCATGCAGCCGTCTCTTCATGTGGTACACCGTGTCTGTGCTGCGGACCACAAGTTTGAGGTCTTTGCCAGTGGAGAGGCGCAAACGGAGCTGAGATTCATACCCAGAGTTGGGCGGTGGCTCAGGAATATCCAGAGTCTCTGTGCCGCTCTTTTCCTCTATCATGTTGATTGGTGGTGCCAAGCAATAGACTGGGAGCTGGTATCTGTTCCCCAGTTCATCATAGCACTCTGTAAGTGCACCTTCAGAAAAAGAAGAGATGAAAAAGGCTTTAATCTAAATGAATGCATTTTTCTTTACACTGTGCAAATGCTCAAATGTCTCCCTGGCTTGCCACTTAAAAGGGAAAAAAATGTGAAATAAGACCAATCTGTGTCAGTGGTCTATGACCATTATCATGGATGGCCCATGACCAATTATCTGAAAAAGTGCAACTGTTAGTTGCTCAGTTGTGTCTGATTCTTTGCAACCCCATGGACTGTAGCCCGCCAGGCTCCTCTGTCCATGGAATTCCCCAGGCAAGAACAGTGGAGTGGGTAGCCATTTCCTTCTCTAGGGGATCTTCCTGACCCAGGGATCAGACCTGGGTCTCCTGGGTTGCAGGCAAATTCTTTACCATCTGAGCCACCAGGGAAGCTCCCAATTATCTGAGTGTTTATCAAATGAACCAGGACCCTAAGTCCACACTTAGGGTCATTTAGAAGTCACTCAGAAGTCCACACTTCTAAGTCATTTCATACCTAATTTACACTTTCATTAAAAAAGGGAAAAAAAGCACACAAAATTCCAATTTATTAATATATCGATGCTCAGACCAAATTAAGGGGAAATTCAAACTGCAGTAGGATATCTTTTTAGGAAATGAATCAGCTAACCTTAAAAAAAAAAAAAAAACAAAAAAACCAGATCTCTAAGCCCATTTGCCACAATAGCATCCCAGAGTGGTTCTCTTAATGCCTAGACTTCCTTTGCCAGAAGACCTCAGTCCAAAGAAATCACAAACTAGAGATGACAAGCTTACCAGCTGCCACTGGCTCAAGCTTATATATGAATCTCATTAGCACAATTACCACAGAAGTGACTGAGGTGTTTTATTTACCCTAATTATTAGTCTGTTACAGAGAAGCTACGGGTTAAAAAGGAAGAATAAAAGAAGTATGAAGTTTATAACCCACTACTCAGGGGAGGGGATAAAGTGTTTGTGATTTAAAAGAAGATATTCATGGTTAATTTCTTTATAAACTGCATTGTAATTACCAGAGCTTCCCTTGGTGAACTTGAGGGCATACTGAATGAATGCTTTATTGTAAGGTATTCATAATGTGTCCTTTGTTCAATATAGATAAAAACCAAAAACATCTATATTCAAAACACTCATACACAGGCTAATGAACATGGGAAGTGGGACACTGAAAAATGGTTATCAATGAACAGGTGAGTTAATAAACCGATCTCTGTTGTCACCATCAGCAGGCTGAAAATACAAAGAATTCCACATGAGACTGGAACAGTCACCAACGCAGCAAGGGTTGACCTGGGCCTGCTTTCTAAGCTACGTAAGATGGGCCGGGGTGAGACCTCAGTCACCAAGCACTAATACACGTGAACCTCCCCTTCCTGTGTCTAATGCCCAGCCTCTGTGTTGTTCACTAATTAATCTGAACACTGCTATGAAACTGTAGAGATGGACATGTTTCAAGCCCAGCTGTGATCACCAGCAGTTTCCTAAACTAGCAGCCATCACACTGTAGTATGTTATTTATAAAATCAGTTGTGCAAACTTCACTGTATACATACTTGATATAGCCTTGTTCTAAGGCAAAGAAACCTACCAGTGTCTTTCATCTTTCAGATGGCCTGACCATTAGGAAAACTAGCAAAGAGAAGGTGGAGAGTTCATTACAGACTCATCATCTCTCTCAGGAAAATACCTTCAGATACACATCCCAATGATACCAGCCGGATAGGTACAAGAGCATATAAATATTTACATGCAGGCATGCTAAGATCCTTTAGTTGTGTCTGACTCTGTGCAACTCCATGGACCGTAACCCGCCAGGCTCCTCTGTCCGTGGGATTCTCCAGGCAAGAAAACTGGAGTGGGTAGCAGTGCCCTCCTCCAGAGGACTTTCCTGACCCAGGGATCAAACCAGTCTCCTGTGTCTCCTGCATTGCAGGAGGATTCTTTACCACTGAGCCACCGGGGAAGCTCATATATTTACATAATTGTTCTGTTTAAAAAAAATTCTCTTAGAGAGGCACCATTCTGCACCTTAGTTTTTGGTTGCTTTTTTTTTGACCACGCAGTATGACATGCAGAATCTTAGTTCCCTGACCAGGATGAAATCTGTGTGCCCCCTGCAGTGGAAGCGGGAAGTTTAAAATGCCAGGGAAGTCCCAAGACACCAGGCTAACTCACTGCTTTTGGAATCAGGCGACCATGGCAATATCCCCAGCCTTGTTACTCATTAGGTGTACAACCTCAAGCAACATTCTTTAACCTCAAGTACTTTTCTCAATTAGCTAAATGAGGCAGGATAAAAATGACCGCTAAATTGGTTTCCAGGTTTATACATACTGCTTCATATTCATGCACCACAAGAGATAGAGAAGAGGAAAGCAAACCAAAGCTGTCAAACTGTAGGCAGAGTCATGTCTCGACCAAAAGGCAGCCTGCATTTTTAGCCTCCCGAGAAACGAGGGTGAGAGGCACCGTGGCAGCGTCTTGCATGAGGCTCAACAGCAGTGCAAGCCAGCCTCACAACACAGGCACAGCCTGCCAGGCACTGCGGTCACCCAGATCTGAATGCTCACTTCTTCATCACAGTGGAAAGTGGAGTCCTTCCCCACCTGCCCTTCAGCCCAGTAAGTCAAGGCTTCAGTTTTCAGAGTCAAATGGGTAAGAATAAAAACTCCATGGAAGAGGTACAGCTGGATGGCATATCTTATTTCAGCTCAGGAAGCCTCACATCTATAATACTGGAAATAAACTATCCAGATTCTACCGCTAAGAAGCTCCTATATTCCGATATTTTGGGGAAAGGTAACATAAAGGACAGAAATGGTATGGACCTAACAGAAGCAGAAGATATCAAGAAGAGGTGGCAAGAATACACAGAAAAACTGTACAAAAAAGAGCTTCACGACCAAGATAATCACGATGGTGTGATCACTCACTTAGGGCCAGACATCCTGGAATGTGAAGTCAAATGGGCCTTAGAAAGCATCACTACGAACAAAGCTGGATGGAATTCCACTTGAGCTCTTTCAAATCCTGAAAGATGATGCTGTGAAAGTGCTGCACTCAATATGCCAACAAATTTGGAAAACTCAGCAGTGGCCACAGGACTGGAAAAGGTCAGTTTTCATTCCAATCCCAAAGAAAGGCAATGCCAAAGAATGCTCAAACTACCGCACAATTGCACTCATCTCACACGCTAGTAAAGTAATGCTCAAAATTCTCCAAGCCAGGCTTCAGCAATACGTGAACCATGAACTCCCTGATGTTCAAGCTGGTTTTAGAAAAGGCAGAGGAACCAGACATCAAATTGACAACATCCAATGGATCATGGAAAAAGCAAGAGAGCTCCAGAAAAACATCTATTTCTGCTTTATTGACTATGCCAAAGCCTTTGACTGTGTGGATCACAATAAACTGTGGAAAATTCTGAAAGAGATG
>SJYW01026574.1:870852-931706 GCA_006410735.1 Raphicerus campestris
GAACAAAGCTAGTGGAGGTGATGGAATTCCAGTGGAGCTATTTCAAATCCTGAAAGATAATGCTGTGAAAGTGCTGCACTCAATATGCCAGCAAATTTGAAAAACTCAGCAGTGGCCACAGAACTGGAAAAAGTCAGTTTTCATTCCAATCCCAAAGAAAGGCAATGCCAAAGAATGCTCAAACGACCGCACAATTGCACTCATCTCACACGCTAGGGAAGTAATGCTCCAAATTCTCCAAGCCAGGCTTCAGCAATATGTGAACCATGAACTTCCAGATGTTCAAGCTGGTTTTAGAAAAGGCAGAGGAACCAGAGATCAAATTGCCAACATCCACTGCTGCTGCTGCTAAGTCACTTCAGTCATGTCTGACTCTGTGCAACCCCACAGACAGCAGCCCACTAGGCTCCCCTGTCCCTGGGGAGCCTTGTCTCTTGTCCCTTGTCCCTGTCCCTTGTCTCCAGGCAAGAACACTGGAGTGGGTTGCCATTTCCTTCTCCAATGCATGAAAGTGAAAAGTGAAAATGAAGTCGCTCAGTTGTGCCCAACTCTTAGTGACCCCATGGACTGCAGCCTACCAGGCTCCTCCGTCCATGGGATTTTCCAGGCAAGAGTACTGGAGTGGGGTGCCATTGCCTTCTCCACTGGATTGTTGAAAAAGCAAGAGAGTACTAAAACATCTCTTTCTGCTTTATTGACTATGCCAAAGCCTTTGACTGTGTGGATCACAATAAACTGTGGAAAATTCTGAAAGAGATGAGAATACCAGTCCACCTGACCTGCCTCTTGAGAAATCTGTATGCAGGTCAGGAAGCAACAGTTAGAGCTGGACATGGAACAACAGAATGGTTCCAAATAGGAAAAGGAGTAAGTCAAGGCTGTATATTGTCACCCTGCTAATTTAACTTATATGCAGAGTACATCATGAGAAATGCTGGGCTGGAAGAAGCACAAGCTGGAGTCAAGATTGCCAGGAGAAATATCAATAACCTCAGATATGCAGATGACACTACCCTTAAGGCAGAAAGTGAAGAGGAACTAAAAAGTCTTGATGAAAGTGAAAGAGGAGAGTGAAAAAGTTGGCTTAAAGCTTAACATTCAGAAAACAAAGATCATGGCATCTGGTCCCATAATTTCATGGGAAATATATGGGGAAACAGTGGAAAGAGCGTCAGACTTTATTTTGGGGGGCTCCAAAATCACTGCAGATGGTGACTGCAGCCATGAAATTAAAAGACGCTTACTCCTTGGAAGAAAAGCTATGACCAACCTAGAGAGCATATTGAAAAGCAGAGACATTACTTTGCCAACAAAGGTCTGTCTAGTCAAGGCTATGGTTTTTCCAGTGGTCATGTATGGATGTGAGAGTTGGACTGTGAAGAAAGCTGAGCGCCCAAGAACTGATGCTTTTGAACTGTGGTGTTGGAGAAGACTCTTGAGAGTCCCTTGGACTGCAAGGAGATCCAACCAGTCCATTCTAAAGGAGATCAGCCCTGGGTGTTCTTTGGAAGGAATGACGCTAAAGCTGAAACTCCAGTACTTTGGCCACCTGATGCGAAGAGTTGACTCATTGGAAAAGACTCTGATGCTGGGAGGAATTGGGGGCAGGAGAAGGGGACAACGGAGGACGAGATGGCTGGATGGCATCACCGACTCGATGGACGTTGAGTTTGAATGAACTCTGGGAGTTGGTGATGGACAGGGAGGCTTGGCATGCTGCAATTCATGGAGTTGCAAAGAGTTGGACATGAATGAGCGACTGAACTGAATTGACTAAACTTCAATTTATCTAACATGGAATTTTCTGGTTTACTCTGTTCTTCACTTCTGCCCATCAAATTATATTGGAAACTGAATTATAAATATGTTCCAGTTTTATATTAAACTAAAAAATAAATATGTAAAAAATTCAGGCCGTGAAGTCAAATATTATTTACTTATATTTTTAGACTAGTTTTATGGATTACCCTCTACCCACATTAAATACCTGAGTCCATAAAGTATCAAAAAATTAATCAATATAGACCAGAGCTGAATACTACCCCAGAATTACCTATAGAGAGCAGAATGACTCCTCTGTAGGCTCAAACTCTTTTCAACAACACATTCCCAAATCCCCCACCATTTTATGGCCCTGTATCTTTTTATTAAAGACAAAACTAATGGTATTCTCTATCACTTACTGAACGCCTAGAAGTGTTAGCGTATGTCATTGGTGCTGAGTACAGAAGGTTATGAGAAAGCCATGACTATCCTCAATCCCCAGAAGCTTATCATTAAGGAAAGCAGACACAGCATAAACAGCAAGGATTTAAATACACATTGATGCACTGAAAACCAGGCACAGGAGCCAAGGCATCACACAGCAGTAATGGGACCAGAGTTGGCAGAGCCAAGAAAGAAAAAGTTCTCTAAAAATAATGTGTTCTAACCATTGCACAGGGAGCTTCTCTGGTGGCTCAGGCAGTAAAGCATCTGCCTACAATCCAGGAGACCTGGGTTCAATCCCTGGGTCGGGAAGATCCCCTGGAGAAGGAAATGGCTACCCACTCCAGTATTCCTGCCTGGAGAATTCCATGGACAGAGGAGCCCAGGAAGCTACATACAGTCCACAGGGTCACAAAGAGTCGGACATGACGGTACAACTAACACTTTACTTCATTACAGGCATGACACAATACAAATGAAGGGCATCCCAAGAAATATGAATTATATGGAAATAAGAATTAATATAAGTATGGAATAAAAAGTGGCTTTGCTGAGGTGAAATACAGAATCAACTGTGAGAAATTACTAAACAGCAACAGTGAAAATCTAATAGAAGACTTAGGGAGTTTAGACTTAATACTATAGAAAATTTCTAAAGGTGGCTAATACTAGTCCATGAGTTACTCCTACAAATATTGAGTGCCTACTATATGCCAAGCAATATCATGCCAGTGAACAAGACAAAGCCTAAAGATTCTTTTATTATTTGCATGAAACAAGAGTGACTGACTGGAATTAGGGGAACCAGCTAAAATGATTGTCTAACAATGGAAAGAAATGGATCTGAAAGAACTGGTGGTAACTGGCAGGACCTAATGATAAGACTATGTGTGTGTTTAGCTGCTCAGTTGTGTCCGACTGTTTGCGACCCCATGGATTATAGCCTGCCTGGCTCCTCTCTCCATGGAGATTCTTCAGGCAAGAATCCTGGAAGAGGTTGCCATGCTCTCCTCCAGGGGAGCTTCCCAACCCAGAGATCGAACCCAGGTCTTCTGCAACGCAAGCAGATTCTTTTACCATCTAAGCCAACAGGGAAGCCCAATGACAGTTTAGGAAAGGCAAATCACCTAACTAGGAAATGAGAATGATAAAGAATTCAGGGTTACAAGATTCTTTGCTTAGTCTTAACTGCTTGCAGGTATGGGGAGATACTTCAATTGAGTTATCTGAAGGTAACTGAAGCAGCATATTGGGGAAAAGGTAAAAGCTGTGTGTACAGTAATAATCTTGAATGTACAAGCTTAAACATAAAAGCAAACACTTAAAAATGGGCTTACTAGCTCTGTCTGGGCACTTTATATACAATGACATTTAATCCTCACAATGACCCTGTAAAGTCAGTTTATCATACTCATTTTACAAATGGGAACACTGAAGGAGAGAGAGGTAAGCTTGTCCTGGGTCAGAGAGTAACAGAGTAAAATAATCAGATTCCTGAAGAAGTAAATGCCTGACACACGGCTAAGGCTTCAGGGCTTGTGACAGCTCCACTGGACTCTCAGGTTAATGATATGGCTAGTGGGAGGAAGAAATGCTCTTGGAAAAAGGCAGAGGACAAGTACAAGAGGGATGAAAAGCCAAACATGTATCACAAGGCGCAGTGCAGCCCCCAAACACATTTGCCAGCGCTGCTAGTGACCGAGCAGAGGAGGACCCAGAAGAGGGGCAAAAGGAAGTGGTGACGAAGAAGCTTCAGTGCTCTGAAGCCACCACATGTGGTGACAAAATGGACATATTGCCGTCAATGTTTCATCTACAATATTTGAGAGGAGAGTGTAAAAAACAGAGTATGGTTAGAAGATGGATAGTTTCCCTTAAAGAAACCCTGTGTATAAACACAAAAGGGAAGGGACCACTCTAAAAGCTGGTAACATAAGGATTTTTTTTTTTAACCTTTCCAAAAATCACTCCTAGCTATGTTTGCATTTACAATTTACAAAAGGTTTTTAATTATCACCCACTGACCACTGATGGTGCAGTTCATCTAACAATTCTCCACGAGTTCTAAAGATGTTCTAGCCAGGGTTGCTTAGACTGCTCACCAAATGTTCTCTGTGGAAGTACACCTGTCTTTTATTCCTCCTTCTCCTCACAACATCATTATAGGCCTCAACCGAGTCCTAGTAGAGAGCGACAGATGGCCACAGGGATAAATGCCGCCAGGCCACTGCTTCCCCCAGTCAGGAAGCCCTGAAAGCTCCCTAGGGCAGGAAGAAAGCTGCCAAGACTACCTTCTGTCCTGATTTCATACATAATTGTTTGAAGTTGGTTTTACTTCTATCTAGATGACTGGCTCAGATGTTAAATTTTCCTTGTTTTCTATGGCTGCTTTTAATTTGGCTGTAAAATATTTCACAAGAAAATTATAAAGACAAGACTAAATTAAATACCAAATAATAAAAATAGCTTTATTAAATGTCATAACACCTAACACTTTACTATTTCTCAAGCAGTCTTTCAGATTTAAAAAAAGACATCTTTTTAAGCATTCAAAGGCCTCACTGATTTTCCCTCTATGTTTAAGACCAGCTAGGTCTTCAAACTTTTACTATGTGAGACGTGCAGTGTTACATGATCAAATTTGAAAATCAAAGTTGAAAATCAATTTTTATGGAAGGAAACTTTTGAGGATATTAAAATGTTATTTTGATTGTAGTCATGGGTGTTTACATGTCAAAGCTGATCAAACTGTATACTTCAAATATGTGTTATTTAGTGTTCTTCAATATATCTTAATAGTGTTGAAAATTATTAATTTTCAATATTATATTCAATATATTATATTGAAATATATTGAAATATTGAAATGTTATATTATATTCCATGTAATTCAATATTTAATATTAATTTTCAAAGTATTAATAATCAATATTATTTATTGATAATATTGAAAACATACTGGCAATCTCCCTCCCAAAATTAATCAGGAAAGCTGTGTGCTAGAATTGCAAGGCTTGTATCACACTTGGGGGTTCTTCCAAGGATGAGAAAGGATGTCTTTATTTTTGGCTTCACTGTTCAAAGTGACCAAGAAAGCATGAACTCTTCAAAAACCATGACTTCCTAAAGCAACAGAAGACCTACACATTAGTAACTTGGACACAGTCAAAAAGGAAAAGAACCCTGAAGTAACAAAGAATGGGAAGGAAAGAAATACTGGGTTAGACCTGTGACTCAGGCAGCCCATCGTTGAGTCTGTCAGAGGAACAGAAGATTGGAAAAGCAGTGAATCTGACAGAATGAACAGTGGCTTTTTGAGCCGTCACACCAAAATTTTAATTTGGATTCTCATCTTAGACATAGTCAGTTTCCTCAAGGAAACTACAGTATCTACCTCACAAAGTTGTTTTAAGGATTAAATAATAAAACACACGCAAGATGACTAGTACATATAACGAATACATAGAAACATTCAATCATGTCAGTTCCCTTCTCAAGGAAGCTTTAAATCTCAGAACTAGACTTATGGGGGGAGCTCAGCAATAGCAGTATCACAAAGGATCAAACAATTTCATCATGTTTGAGTCCACTGCTTTAGGCTTCAAGAGGTCCTTTGTAAACACCACAATGTCAAAAGGGCCATCAAAATTACCCTTCATCCAGATATTATGAGCAGTCTTTCAAAACTAACAAATTACAGGCTCCCTCATGCAAACTCTTTACTGGGAATTAAATTAAGCTTATATCTGGTAATCAGGCTTTAGGAGAAGGAGGTTCTGGTATCTTATCCCACCAAATTAGCTATTAAGACCGGGATTCAGAAGCACCAAGACTATCATCTCTTCTAGCAAGCATAGGTGAAAAGTGACTTAGTCTGGATGCACTACCAAAGTCATATGAAGGTTAGACCTTGACTAAGAGCTTGTGTAACATTTGGCCACATTTCTAAGAAGACACTGTTCTTTTAAAAAATCCAGCTCCTTGAAAGGACAGAGGAATAGATCAGCAGCACTTGTATCTGGTTTATCTAACTGACCCAGCTTTACAGTAGAAGTTGAGGTAGTATATGTCTTGGGACCACATCAGAAATCCTTCTTTCCCTCCATTCTCACCACCCAGAATGGAAGAAAGGAGGTCTTCTTCAAAGACAAGCCTACTGAGTCAGGGACAAACTCCCACCTCAGCTATTTTAGGGACTTTGTTGCTTTATTTGAAGAAAATGGGTGACAGCAGCTGAGGAGCAGATAAAGCTACATTGTGTAATTCCAAATCATTTTTGTCTTTTTGAAGATAAAGAGAGGAAAAGGATACAACATTTAATTTATGATAAATCGGCCATCAGATCCTTTATTAAGACCCTGTCTCATTTCCAGATACAAGTCTGGTAAAAATTCCCTGTCTCTCCTGTATGTACAGGAGGTTCATGCTTCTGTTTTTAAAATTTTACCTTCATGAATTAAGTTTATTAAATAACAAATTCTTACAGGGACCTTTAAAGGACTCAGAATTCATGACTTGCTTCTCAATGGGCCTCTAACATGCTAATGCATTTCCTGCCTGTCCATGTCTTAGAGAATCCACTTGTTTCTCTTACTATTAATAGAACTATATCATTTCAAAGTACTCTGTATAGTGTGGGAGGGACTTAAAATGGTAGATATGGAATTAACACTGGAGATTATTTGTGCAGTAACTTCACAGAAAACACAGATGAAATGACTTGACCTTGTAATTTAACTGCTTTAGTTAGTTAGATCTAGGATTCGAGTTTAAAACCCAATTTCATGACTTCTACCTCGGAAAAATGCATAACTTCCCTGTGCTTCAGTTTTCTCATGTTTTAAACAGGCACTGTTGCAGGTGATTATCACAGGACGAAAATTAAATAGTATCAATTCAAAACATGAATTGGTAGTATTTTATTATTTCTGATTCTCAGTCCACGATTTTTTATCATGTTGGTTCCCTAAATACAGAAATGTTCCATTAATGATACTTATAAGCTCCTTGGTTTTTAAAAACTTAAACTGCATTATATATAATTTATTCACATTTGATATATTTTGCAGTAAGAAAGACCAGTAAAAAGGAAAAAACAACTGGACAACTCCTTTTCCACCTGTATTTAGAAGGTGATTTTAAAAAGGGTATGTTTTAAAGAATACCATTTTCTACTTCTCATATCCCAAAGCATGAAAAAGGACAAAAGAAACTGGCCTTCAAAAGTTCATCTGAAGAACTGGTAATGTTTAGCAATGAGAAGAATAAAGTTGGGGTTAAGTCTTTAAGTATGAGAAAAGTGTTTGGGGAGTGGTGAACAGCTCCTCCTCCTACACAAGGATGGTTAAGAGGGGAGCTTTTACATGTGAATTGTAACCTTCCCATGGAAGGCAGGGAAAGGAATCAGGCAATTTTAAAACTCCTTGTAAATCTTCTAAATAGTAATTTAAGAAAGAGCATTAAATCCTCCTCTTTACAAGATAAACATATATTGTTTCTGAACAAGCTTTCACTGAAAATATCTGAATAACCACTATGAACCAGACTGTGAAAAATGAAAACAAAAACCACCACCCTTTTTTTCACCCTGTTTATGCTAATTTGGGCAAGTCACTTAATCTATAATCTGGTTTCACAGGCAAAATACTGTTTGGGGGAATTTTAGGTAGTGATAAAACAGTACTTAACTAGAAAAAGAAAATAAGCTCTAAGAAATTTAAGACCATGAGTAAAAAATGCTGTGTAAATAATGAAAAATAAAGCTCTTTTAGAATTTAATTTATTCACATTTGATATATTTTGCAGTAAGAAAGACCAGGAAAAAGGAAAAAAAAACTGGGCAACTCCTTTTCCACCTGTATTTAGATGGTGATTAAAAAAGAGGTATGTTTGAAAGAATACCATTTTCTACTTCTCATATCCCGAAGCATGAAAAAGGACAAAAGAAACTGGCCTTCAAACGTTCATTTGAAGAACTGGTAATGAGAAGTAAGAATAAAGTTGGGGAGGCTGTGGAAAAGAAGCACCAGACATTAGAATCATCCAGGGAGCTTTTTCCACAATAATACACTATTACACATGTTCATACCATCCTCTACCTGAGTCATAATTTCCACAGTGAAAACATACCTTCATATATAAAATCCCCAGGTAGTTTTAGGACACCAACTTCCCTCTTCACAATCGCTACTGCCTTTTGAGAAAAACAAACTAAAGACTTCTCACTGACAATAACAGAGGAAGATAATTTAAAAGCATAGACCTATTTTACGCTTGCACAAGGCAGGAATATAATGAATATGACCTGCTGACTGGAATTAAGATAAAACACATGTAGTTATGAAGGGAACCATTGTAATAAAAAGAAACGAAAGAGAAAAATATAGGGAAAAGGTTTCTTGTTGTTTCCTTGAAACACACAAAACAAGGTCATGGAAAAACACACCATGTTCATGCACACAACACTGACACTAAATGCAACAAACCGGAGGGAGCACGGTCCCCACTGATTCACAGACACTCGCACACGGCTTCCAGCTTCAGAGCCTTTATGGTATTTACACGGGGAAGATAAGATGAGTAAGGCTGAGATAAGGGCTTCCCTGGTGGCTCAGACGGTAAGCTGTCTGTCTACAATGCGGGAGACCTGGGTTCGATCCCTGGGTTGGGAAGATCCCCTGGAGAAGGAAATGGCAATCCACTCCAGGACTATTGCCTGGAAAATCCCATGGACAGAGGAGCCAGGTAGACTACAGTCTACTTCTTGCAAAGAGTCGGACACGACTGCACGACTTCACTTCACTTCAAGGCTGAGATAACAAAAAGATTATGAGAACAGGAGAGAGGATGAGATGAAAACAAAAAAGGTGATCATTTAGAAAGGAGCATGTATCCCAGGATCTCTTCAGGTTGTCAGTCTATGAGCAGTTTCAATAACCGTGTGAGTAACACTGACAGCTGTAGACAAAGGGGACAGGCATGAGTCTGGCGTGAGATGATGCAAAACTAATAATGTCCTCACTGCTTGGTGTCTAAGTAATAAATCTATTGCTGCTGTTGCTACTGATTCAACGTTAACCTCAAAATTCCATTAGGCATATGCCCAAGAGAAGAGTATTCTAAAAAAACAAAGAAAGATGTCACTAGTAAATATTACATCCAGAAAATGATTTCTATAATTTAAGATTTTGGTACAAGGAATTTACTTGTTAACGTCAGAGTTCAAGAAATACAATCATCTGCACTACTATTTATTAAGTATGTTTTGGACCAGGTAAGCAACTTACATGTGTTATCATCACATTTAATCAATATAACCACCTTACAAGGCAGGCACTTACAATTCATATTTTATAGATGGGAGGACTGAAGCTCACAGAAGTGATTTGCCCAAAGGCACACAGCTATAAGCAATACAGTAAAGACAAGAAATAAGGCTAGGTCTCATACCAAAGCCTGAGCTAAACAAGAGCTAAAGCCGATGCAATATTTTAAACTCAAAATATGAAATACTGAATACTTTAAGATTTTAGGGTTTAACACAACAAAACGTGTCAAAGATAAAATTTCAGCTACATAATTACATCTAAAAGATGGAAGGGATTTCACCAATACCACTGAGGAGGTCTAGGTAAAAACATGTAACTAAGGTTTTAGAAAAGGCAGAGGAACCAGAGATCAACTTGCCAACGTCTGCTGAATCATCAAAAAAGCAAGAGAGTTCCAGAAAAACATCTATTTCTGTTTTACTGATTATGCCAAAGCCTTTAACTGTGTGGATCACAATAAACTGTGGAAAATTCTGAAAGAGATGAGAATACCAGCCCACCTGACCTGCCTCTTGAGAAACCTATATGCAGGTCAGGAAGCAACAGTTAGAACTGGACATGGAACAACAGACTGGTTCCAAATAGGAAAAGGAGTATATCAAGGCTGTATACTGTCACCCTGCTAATTTAACTTATATGCAGAGCACATCATGAGAAATGCTGGGCTGGAGGAAGCACAAGCTGAAATCAAGATTGCTGGGAGAAGTATCAATAACCTCAGATATGCAGATGACACCACCCTTATGGCAGAAGTGAAGAACTAAAGAGCCTCTTGATGAAAGTGAAAGAGGAGAGTGAAAAAGTTGGCTTAAAGCTCAACATTCAGAAAACTAAGATCATGGCATCCAGTCCATCACTTCATGGCAAATAGATGGGGCAACAGTGGAAACAGTGGCTGACTATTTTTCTGGGCTCCAAAATCACTGCAGGTGGTGACTGCAGCCATGAAATTAAAAGATCCTTACTTCTTAGAAGGAAAGTTATGATCAAACTAGATAGCATATTAAAAAGCACAGACATTACTTTGTCAACAAAGGTCTGTCTAGTCAAGGCTATGGTTTTTCCAGTGGTCATGTATGGATGTGAGAGTTGGACTAAAAAGAAAGCTGAGTGCTGAAGAATTGGTGCTTTTGAACTGTGGTGTTGGAGAAGACTCTTGCGAGTCCCTTGGACTGCAAGGAGATCCAACCAATCCATCCTACGTGAGATCAGTCCTGGGTGTTCATTGGAAGGACTGATTTTCAAGCTGAAACTCCAATACTTTGGCCACCTCATGTGAAGAGCTGACTCAATGGAAAAGAACCCTGATGCTGGGAAGGATTGAGGGCAAGAGGAGAAGGGGATGGCAGAGGATGAGATGGATGGATGGCATCACTGACTCAATGGACATGGGTTTGAGTGGACTCCAGGAGCTGGTGATGGACAGGGAGGCCTGGTGTGCTGCAGTTCACGGGGTTGCAAAGAGTCGGACATGACTGAGCAACTGAACTGAACTGAAGTAGCTAAGCTATAAACTGATGGTGAGTTAGAGTATATGACAAAACATAATTTAAACGTCCATTCAAGAAACATCATTGGTATGTTTCCGATATGAACAAGGGAAATTAATCAAGGGTACCAAGGACAGTAATACACAGTTATAGAACTTTCAAACAGAAAGCCTGAGAAAGTCTACTTGATTCTTTCATGCTAAAACAGAAAATATTCCGTAACATAGATGGGAAGAGTAGAAGCTCATCTAATATTCTCAAATTTCCAAGAATAATTCTCCTTAATCTGTCAGTTGCTGGAGCTGCCAGGAACATCTCTCTTCAGTTCACGCAGATAAAAGCAGAAGTGGGAGACTTGAGTTTTTAAGAGATTGAGCCCATATGTGTAGGCCTCGTTTTAAATTGAACAGAGCTATGATGCCTCCATGAACTTGTAAACAAGGCCATAATTTATTGAACAAAAGCAGATTTTCCTATAGGTAACTATGATAAGCACAAAGTAAGGAAGTTAAAGTTCTAAGGTTTTGGGTCCTGAGCTTCTAAATTAAGACAATCACAGATAAACAACACCCCCAATGCCACTTGTAGGCCTTAGAAATACAAATATATTCTGCTTTAAATAGAAGATAAAGGGCTTCCCTGATAACTCAGTTGGTAAAGAATCTGCCTGTAATGCAAGAGACTACGGTTTGATTCCTGGGTTGGGAGGATCCACTGGAGAAGGGATAGGCTACCCACTCCAGTATTCTTGGGCTTCCCTTGTGGCTCAGCTGGCAAAAAAAATTTGCCTGCAATGTGGGAGATCTGGGTTCAGTCCTTGAGTTGGGAAGATCCCTTGCAGAAGGGAAAGGCTACCCACTCCAGTATTCTGGCCTGGAGAATTCCATGAACTATATAGTCCATGAGGCCACAAAGAGTCGGACACAACTGAGCAACTTTCATTCACTCACTCACAAGCATTAAAAAGAGAAGGATGATAAAACTAATTATAAAGGAAAGCCCTTCCCTTATATTATATAAAGATAGTATCTGAAGACAAATTATAGAACTAAAAAAAATAATGGAGCAAAATGATGTGTACTTCAGTCACATAAGAGGTAAAGATTTCAGAGATTATCCATGAAAATAGCAACTTAAGAGTCATACTAAAATAGCATTCTGTTATAAATTTTTCAAAAGTAGAAGCGATCATTTTTATACCTGTGTAGAAAAAGTGATCTATATATAGTGTGTGCCAGTGATACTAACCCAAGCCCATGCTAATAAACTTTCATTAATAAAAGAATAAGATAGCTATGGAATGTATATTTTTTAAAAGTTTCTTAGACATACAATTAATTCAAAAAAATTAATGGAAATTTGGAAAACTGGGAAGGCTACCAAGTTGAACATCCTTTATTTGACAAAGAATCAAAGGACATTAAAGCAGATAATTAAACAGTGGAAAGCACTGCTCCTTTCAAAATGTAGACAAAGAAAGGAAGATACTGATCCATAGTTGTGTTTCTCTTCAGATTATATGGATCTTTTCCCTTTTACTAAAGATCCCAGGGAGGGGAGGGAGGGGAGAAAAAATAGGAGGACACTGAAAAAGAAACAACCAATAAAAGTATAACCAAAAAAAAACAATAGAAAACGACACAAAGGATTATACAGGACCAAGAGAGACAACTTAGAAAAATATTAACTTGAAAAAGTGATGAGAAAAATTTATAAATACAGTAAACAACAGAATAAGATTATAATATAAAACTAACATCTAAATCTTATATCGCATGAAATTTGTTTCTAATCCAGGAGACTAAATAAGAGGATATGCATGTGTCCAGGATATATGTGTCCCTGGAAACATTCAAAGCTTATGGTGGTTCTTAGTCACATTCCTAAGCAAAGGAGAGAGGTTTCTAATAATGCTCAGGGATACAATCATAGAACTGTCCTTAAAAATACGTGAGACTCACTTCCAAGTTTAGATTTGCTCATTATGCTGAAAACAGGTCTTAATGAAGAAGGATAACGACTAAAGGTGAGTTCACTGACTCTCCATGGCTTCTGAGATGTAATCTGAGATTACTTCTCTAGTTAGTGTAAGCAGGAAATCAGTGAAGTAGAACCTCCAGAAGACTGGGGCAGGGGGAAGCCTTGATGGAGAGCTAGATCACATGGAAGCTAGAAAATACAGGTTTAGGGACTTCCTTGGTGGCCCAGCGGCTAAGACTGCATGCTCCCTGGTCAGAGAACTAGATCCCACATGCCACAACTAAAAGATTCTGCATGCCACAGCTAAGTGCCGCTAAAGAAACAAATAATAAGCATATACATATAAAAGAAAACACAGGCTTGTTGAGTGTTCTTTTTTTGAGACCAAAACACACACACACACAATAAACCTATCTCCAGCTAAAAGAAGCAAAGAGGAATGTTCCTCTTTGCTGAACAAATGCTCCTCTCTGCTGAAGAAAAAAACAGAATAGCACATAGTAGGAAAATGAACACTTTCCACTTGGCTTCTTGCTATCAGAAAGGAGCTGGTGGCGCTCTACTCTGTTCTGGAAGATAAGCAAGCCTACCATGTGGTAGCGTTATGTTTGCACCATCAATGATTGCTTGTGCCAGTTCGTGATCGTTGCTTTCGAAAGCATGTGCTGCAGCCTTCAAGGCATCCCAGATCTCTTTACGGCCTTCAAAAGCTGGTGCAGTATCCCAAAATTCATCTCTCTTGCTGCGCAGCTGTCCATCTGTCATGGGATAATCGCTTTTCCATTTAGGTTTCTCCTTTTTCAAAGGCTGGTTACGACCTAAAGCAACTGAAGAAAAATAAAAGGCTGACATCAAAACCAAAATTTGTAAAAGATTTATCAATAGTTATCTGGTCATTCTTCTTTGATTCTTTCATCAAAATTATAGCTAGAAGCTGGCATACTGGCTAATTCTTACAGTCCAAAATTCCTCTAACCTATTTTATTTTAGATCTACAAGAGCAAATGGAGACATCAGGTGGTTCCACTCAAATCTTCCAGGGCAACTTAGTATCTCTTTTTCATTCAGTCTGTCTCCTCCAAAGGAGGATTTTTAAAATTACCTGGAGAAACAGTAATAAGTGTTCCATCAGTCAGTAGTGGCAGGGTTTGAAAAGAGTCAAAGGAGGGACTTGCCTGGTGGTCCAGTGGCTAAGACTCTGTGCTCCTAATGCACGGGGCCTGGGTTTGATCCCTGGGCAGGGAACTAGATCCTTCATGCTCCAACCAAGTTCACACATCGCAACTAAAGATACTGCATGTGGCAACTAAAAAGACCCTGTGTGCAGCGACTAAGACTTGGTGTAGCCAAAAAACATATAAAAATTAAAATAAAAAAATAAAAAGTTAAAGGATGCCATAAAAGAGGTGAGATTCTAGGAGAAACCAAATGGCAGCAGTGGCCTGAATCTCCAGGCCCTATGAAGCCAGAGAGCAGGAACTGAGAAATCTCGCAGAGGGAAAAGACCACTCTGCGGTGTCCAAAGGAAGGATAGCCGGACCACGAGATCCACGAGGAAACCTGACCCTAGAAAAGCGTCCTCTAGTAACCTGTTCTGCACTTGAGTCTAGGAACTGTGAACACCTTTCTCTGAGACTCAAATACTGAAGCTAATTTAGAAAGGGATGAGGGAGAGAGCCAGGTAGTGCTTTATTTTCTGGAGGGATGAGGGCTGAACCAGCGATCCTTGATACTGCACCAAGGGAGAAAGTCTCCACTAGGAGAAGAACTACAACACTCTAGTTTCAGTTCAAGAGAAGAAAACAGAGGGTAAGAGTCCACTCCTTTTTCTGCTCTCAGGGGCAGCCTGGCTCCTTCGAGAAAAGCACTGCTGCTGCTGCTGTTAAGTCACTTCAGTCGTGTCCAACTCTGTGCGACCCCATAGACCGCAGCCCACCAGGCTCCCCTGTCCCTGGGATTCTCCAGGCAAGAACACTGGAGGGGGTTGCCATTTCCTTCTCCAATGCACGAAAGTGAAAAGTGAAAGTCAAGTCGATCAGTCGTATCCGACTCTTCGTGACCCCATGGACTGCAGCCCACCAGGCTCCTCTGCCCATGGGATTCTCCAGGCAGGAGTGCTGGAGTAGTGCTGCCATAATGCTAGAGTGAGTCTGAAGCAGCTTCTTTACACCCAGAACTTACCCGGCATATGATCACTGATCGCAAACTGACATACAGAGACACTCTTATCTTACACAGCGCCATAGCTGAGAAGCTGTTAAACGGAGCAACAGGTGAAAAGAAAACTGAGGCTTCATGGAGTACTGGGTAAGAGTGGGTTTGAAATAAATGACAGAGGGTAGGAAGCAGAGGGTGTATGTCAGAGTTCAATGTTCTATATGTAATTACAGGAAGACTAATAATTTAAAAGAAATTACTCTCAAAATGATTCTAAAGAATCCCAGAAATTAACCACTCCCTCACTGGCCTAGGGCCAAATGAAATTTGGGTTATTCATAAAAGAAATAAAACGACTCTAGCCCCTAGGCAATCTCTACGTCCTATACCAGGCTATATTCCAGATGACAGAACATTTCTTGCTGCAAAATGTCCCTTGTTTGACACTTGGACTAAATCACGATCTCTCTTCACCCTATCCGGCCACTGTAACCCAAAGCAGCACATCAGGTCTCACCCTCCCCTCTTCAGAGGAGCACACCGTGCCAGTGCCAGCTGTTTTCCTTTAAAACACTATTTTCGCTTTTAATTTTTTAACTGAAGGATAACTGCTTTACAGAATTTTGTGGCTTTCTGTCATACATCAAGAATCAGCCATAGGTACACCAGTGTCCCCTCCCCCACCCCGCCACCCTTCAGCCTGTCACAGAGGCCCTGTTTGACTTCCCTGAATCACACAGCAAATTCCCACTGGCTGTTTTACACATGGTACTGTAAATTTCTATGTTAGCTCTCTCCATACGTTTCCCCTTCTCCCTCCTCCCCTCCCTCCATGTCTATAGGTCTGTTCTCTATGTCTGTTTCTCCTTTGCCGCCCTGAAAAGTAAATTCACCAGTGCCATCTCTTTAGAGTCCATATATATGAAAACACTCAGTATTTTGACCCATTGTATTATTTGGCCCTCTAATTTGTCTTAGTGAGATGCAAACCAGTTGAGTTCTGAAAGAGTGTGTACAGAAGAAGGAAAACTGTCTATTAAGTGGCAGAGCTGAATACAGAACCCATCTCCTTATTTAGTGAACGAGTGTTTACTGAGTGTCCACTAAGGATAACACTATATATGTTATATCAGGTGTTCATATCAGGTTCAATTCAAATGTGAGAAACATAATCTATACTATTGACTTTTTCCTGTATCTTCTCAATAATATAGACAGATGCAGATTAAGCATTATTCCCCAAAAGGTGTTCAGAATATGTCAGATAACTACATTCCACCCCCAAATGATTCCACAACAAGGTAAAATTGAAGATAAATTTTATTTTCTGCTACATTAACCTTTAGATGAGTCAGAAACAGTTCAGAGACAACACTATTAGTTTACTGAGCACAGAGTGGAAGATAGGGCATCATAGATATATAACTCAATGCTCAAATAAACACTGATTTGAGTAAAATTTCACATCTACTTGAATAGTTCCAGAAAACTGTCGAATATCATATGTATTAAATGTACCAGAGGGAAAGTCGGTATAACTCTATCATTGTGAAAGAATAGCAAGGCAAAAGTAAAAACAAAAATCCCCCACAATCTTGGTCCTTAAGTGAAGGAAACCAAAAGGCTTTAAAAGAGAGGAACTCAACAAAAATACTATCTTATAATAAAGGTGGAAAACAGTTTGCAAAAAGAAAGTAAAATGCCTTCCTTACAAATACAGGGCTTTATCTCACCTCCTATCTGTAGAAGACATACAAATAAAGTCAAATAAAAAGGACAGATGATACATTATGCTGCTTAGGGATAATCACTATTGTAAATGCATTTTCAAACCTATGCTGTCAACCGTTTCAAAGTAATTACTTTAGGCAAAAGTAAATCATAGAAAATAAATGCTTGTGACATGTAAGTAAAGTTTACTTTTATTTCCATCTAGGTCTCTGCTTTTCCTATATCTCAAACGTAAGTAATAAAGAATATCTGCCTATCAAATGTCCACTTATAACACAGAAATCGACCTAGCAACTAAGTATGTTTGCACCAAGTCAACCATTTTCAATTATTAAGAAATAAGACATCAAATATACATATTCAGTTAGATTACATTTTATACTCTGAACCTTTCAGATTTATCTGTTTCCCACAACTTCAAACTCCTGATGCCAAGGGAGAGATGCTCAGTATCAGTTTCAGTATCCGGAACTAGGTACTATGCTCCAACAACACATTCAAAGACAGGATACAACTTATTCCCCAAATCTTTGTTTCTAAACCTTTAAATTGCAAGCAACCAATGATGCTACATTTATTTAATCCTATGCTTTAACATACAAGATACCAAAGATTAATAAGGAAATCTAATTTTTTAAAAATCTAGGTTATTTCAGGAAACATCCTTTCTTCCCTATCACTGCACATTCAGTTTCAAAGCTTTGCCAATAACTCACCTTCTTAGCAGCCTCTTGATCTACTCATCTTTCCTTGCAACCTTTCAACATTTCTTCCCACGATGTGACAAATAAATAAACCTAACATGTAAAAAACCCAAGAAAGATTTGCTTCTTAGAGCTAAATAGCAATGTAATCTTAAATATTTTTACCCCACAACTGAATGCATTTTGCAACTAATCTGGATACTTTACTGGCAAAAAAACAATGACATCCAGGGTGAAATATGTTTATAATTGTTTGCCTGCTTTTGGTTCCTCTCTGAAAACTGATTTAATATTGGGACTCTTCAAATAAAAGGAGAGGCCATAAAGCACAGGTACTGTGGATATCAAGATATGACTCAAGAAATAATAGCTTTAAAGGCTGTAAACCTAAAGAATCAGTCTTCCTAGCACAACAGCCTGAGGGAAAAAACTGAATATTTAAAAAAATCACCATCAAAGGGAAAAATATTGTTTACAAGAATTCTGAAGACTTTAAAGCAGTATGGAATAGAACTAGGATAATGTACCTATTTTAGACTGATTAGTCTTAACATTATGAAAATGAAGGAAATTTTCCCCTCACTTCAAGAATTAAGAATAGATCCTACAGAACCTTCTGTAACAGACTGTGCTAGCCTAAGAGGACAGTTGTAAAGTATTTTATTCTCATTTAAATTTAGAATACTCTATATATACACATACACACACATATATATTCCCTAAAACAACTAACTGCCAAAATAAAAACAGGAATATGGGGTTTAAAATGCCTAAGATAAGAGCATCAACAAGCCAACAGTCAACATCATACCCGTATCTGCTCTATTGTCTTGAGGAGTTAGAGGTGGAAGAGATCCCAGATGATATAAGCCCAGCTTACTATTAATATTTGACAGAAAACTTAACAAGGATCAATACACTGCTGAGGATCAAAAAGAGCTAAGACTAGAATCCAGATGACTAGATTCAAAGGCCAGAGCTCTCTTTTCATTACAGCACTCCATGTCTTACCAGAGCTGACAAGTATGCTTGCTTTTACAGAAGTACCAAATCAATTATGAAGGTTCCCTCAAAATAAAGCATGTGTCAAGCTGTTTTTCTAGCGTGTGCACCCTTCTTTTTCAAGCTTCACTATGACCAATGCAATGGCTCTGGTAGGACAAAGGGAAAGATAACCACGAAACTCCACCTCTTCAAAGAGAATCCCACAGGGGAAGGGGCAGTACAGTTTTCTGGCCTGTCAGTTTCAATTTACAAAGTACTCAGTATCCATACCAGATCAGGCACTGAAGATCACATGTGTGCATACTTAACTAAGTTAGATACACCACTTTCTATGCTGCAATTTTATAATAAATAAAAACGAGAACTTTGAGTATGTTTCTATCCTAAAGTTTATAAAAATTAAGCATCTGGAGCATAATTTTAAAGTCATATATGATCATTTGTAATGTTTGAGCTACCTTTATTAAGGGGGGAAAATCAACATAATTTTTGATTTATCAATCAAAAAATAGAGAAGTCTATGAGTCATATAGCCTTCTCTGCACTGTTTCTCAGAGTTTACGTCTCCTTACAATAGCCTGAGCACACACAAACAGGCAAGAGGAAAGTCTAGTATAGTGAAAGTCACTCAGTCGTGTCCAACTATTTGTGACCTCATGGACTATACAGTCCATGGAATTCTCCAGGCCAGAATACTGGAGTGGGCAGCCTTTCCCTTCTCTGGGGGATCCTCCTGACCCAGGGATCGAACCCAGGTCTCCCACACTGCAGGGGGATTCTTTACCAGCTGAGCCACCAGGGAAGCCCACAGGAAAGCCTAACTGCAACATAATGTTTCAAGGACTTTTAAAATGAATCATTAAAGATGTTGCAAAAGCATACAATTAAATCTCTCTCTCTCTCTGTCACACACACACCTTTAAAAGGGGGTAACATTGCACAAAGTTGGGGAAAGAATATGGTCACCTAACATCAGCACACTGACCTTTTATGTAATACTGAAACTTTCAGATGGTTCATTCTACTCAGGGAGGGGGATGTCTTCATCCAGCATGACATTCTTCAGAATGCAGGGACCTTCTCTCCCCTCACTTTATGGACAGTTTGGGGGAGGGAAGCAAACACAAGTCAAGGATGCCCACAGTGCCCACTACTATTAACACTGTATTGAAGTGCCAGCCAACACAATCAGGTAAGACAAAACAGTTAGAAGCATAAGGGCCAGAATGGAAGAAAACCACCTCTAACTGCAGATGATATGATGGTATGACTGGAAAACAGGAGAGAGTTGGTGCTAAAAAGAAACAGAAAGTAACATGGCAGCAGGACACAGAGTGCAGGCCTTCTTAAATGCACAAAACTCCCAGCTGGGAGACGCAGTGGGCGAGAAGGCCCTGCTCACAACAGAAACACAAAAGATGTAAGACTTGGAATGCAACACCTCAGGAAGACTTTTAAAACTACTGAAAGATAAAAGTAGACTTGAAACAATGAAAACAATCTCTGGTACTTGGATATCAACATTACAAAGATATCAATTCTTCTCAAGTTAATATCCACATTTAATACAATTCCAGTGAAAATAATCTTTTAAAAACTTATTCCGATACTAGATGAGTTGATTCTAAAACACATATGAAAAAACAAACAAGGAGGAACAGTTAAAAGAATCCTGAAAAATAAACATAAGTGAGCTAGTCCTATAAATATAAAGCACATTATAAAAGGATTACAATTAGAAACATGTAAAGCATGTGACTATTTAGATCAATGGAACAAAGTTCAAAAGANTACAGTCCATGGAATTCTCCAGGCCAGAATACTGGAGTGGGCAGCCTTTCCCTTCTCTGGGGGATCCTCCTGACCCAGGGATCGAACCCAGGTCTCCCACACTGCAGGGGGATTCTTTACCAGCTGAGCCACCAGGGAAGCCCACAGGAAAGCCTAACTGCAACATAATGTTTCAAGGACTTTTAAAATGAATCATTAAAGATGTTGCAAAAGCATACAATTAAATCTCTCTCTCTCTCTGTCACACACACACCTTTAAAAGGGGGTAACATTGCACAAAGTTGGGGAAAGAATATGGTCACCTAACATCAGCACACTGACCTTTTATGTAATACTGAAACTTTCAGATGGTTCATTCTACTCAGGGAGGGGGATGTCTTCATCCAGCATGACATTCTTCAGAATGCAGGGACCTTCTCTCCCCTCACTTTATGGACAGTTTGGGGGAGGGAAGCAAACACAAGTCAAGGATGCCCACAGTGCCCACTACTATTAACACTGTATTGAAGTGCCAGCCAACACAATCAGGTAAGACAAAACAGTTAGAAGCATAAGGGCCAGAATGGAAGAAAACCACCTCTAACTGCAGATGATATGATGGTATGACTGGAAAACAGGAGAGAGTTGGTGCTAAAAAGAAACAGAAAGTAACATGGCAGCAGGACACAGAGTGCAGGCCTTCTTAAATGCACAAAACTCCCAGCTGGGAGACGCAGTGGGCGAGAAGGCCCTGCTCACAACAGAAACACAAAAGATGTAAGACTTGGAATGCAACACCTCAGGAAGACTTTTAAAACTACTGAAAGATAAAAGTAGACTTGAAACAATGAAAACAATCTCTGGTACTTGGATATCAACATTACAAAGATATCAATTCTTCTCAAGTTAATATCCACATTTAATACAATTCCAGTGAAAATAATCTTTTAAAAACTTATTCCGATACTAGATGAGTTGATTCTAAAACACATATGAAAAAACAAACAAGGAGGAACAGTTAAAAGAATCCTGAAAAATAAACATAAGTGAGCTAGTCCTATAAATATAAAGCACATTATAAAAGGATTACAATTAGAAACATGTAAAGCATGTGACTATTTAGATCAATGGAACAAAGTTCAAAAGAACCATGCATGCAATGTATATTTAGTATACGATATTTTATCTTAGATCACTGTAGAAAAATGGGAATCTTAATAAACAGTGTCAGAACTGGACAGCTATTTACAAAAATATAAAATTGGGTCAATAATTTAAATTGCACACCAAAATAAACTCCACAGGAGTCTACATGTAAAAATTAATACAAGTACTAGAAGAAAATACAGGTAAGTTTCTCTATAATCTAGGAATAGTGAATGCTTTTCAAAAGAAATGAAAACAGACTGATAGATTTAATCTTATATAAATTTTTGCATGGGGACAGGAAGCGTCAAAACACAACTGACAAGCCTAGAGAAAATATCTGCAACTTTCTATCACAAAAGGCTGATTTCCCTCATAGTGAAAACTCTTTAAAATGAAGGAAAAAAGGGAAAACTCCGTGACAGAAAAATGGGCAACAGATGTGACCTTATATTTGAAAGGAAAACAGGAAATGACATATGAAAAAATTTCTAACCTCAGTTATATTGTGTGCTTAGGCGCTCAGTCATGCCCGACTCTTTGCGACCCCCATGGACTGTAGCCCACCAGGCTCCTCTGTCCATGGGATTCTTCAGGCAAGAATACTGGAGTGGGTTGCCATGCCTTCCTCCAGGGGATCTCCCCAACCCAGGGATTGAACCCAGGTCTCCTGAACTGTGGGCAGACTTTCCTACCAGGGAAGCCCAAGAATACTGGAGAGGGTAGCCTATCCCTTCTCCAGTGGGTCTTCCTGACCCAGGAATCGAACCAGGGTCTCCTGCACAGCAGGCAGATTCTTTACTAGCTGAGCTGCCAAGGAAGCCCCCAAGCCTCAGATATAAGAGAAAGCAAAGTGAAAACTATCCTAGAATTATTTCTCTGGCTCTTAGAAAGGAAATAATCAGGAATCTGACAACACATTATGCTACTGAGTTGTGCAGAAATAGACTTGCTTCTACACATGCTAAGAGTCTAAGATCCCATAGGATTATCACCTAAAGGATTCCTAGATGGAGGGGGACTCTGACAACATCTAACAAAATCACTTATTCATTCACTCATTGAGCCAGCAACCCTGGTTTTAGGATTCTACTTTCAAGATATACTTCCATAAATATGAAACATAAAAGGTTATATCCTACAGGGTTATTTGTATTAGAAATAATCTAATAGATGTACTATCATACATCCACACAATGAATTACAATGCAACTGTACAGAAAAAGGAAAAGCCCTATGAACTCAAATGGAGAGATCTCTAGAATATGTAAGTAAAAGCAAGATAGAGAACAGTACACATATACATTTTGTTTAGGAAGTATATATATATGTACATGTGTGTGTGGTAGAAGCAACAGAGATAAGAGCAAGACTCTTTATATAGATTTAACTTTTGAAAAACTGTATTTTACATTCACAAAACAAAAGCAAACCAAAAACAGAAGCGGCAAACCCAAACACTGAACAGAGAAATTAACCTAACTGCATCACGTGTTTAAAGTCCCAAAGTGTACAGTGGTTTCAAGCTCATTTTGAACATGATACCCTGACCATACATCTTTAGTGGGACAAATCCTAAGGAACAAGACACACCACAACGATGTCTTAAACCTTTGGGAGGTGTCATGCCATGCAGCTTGTGGAGTCTTAGTTTCCTGAAGGGACTGAAACCAGGCCCACATCAGGGAAAGGCCAGAGTCCCAGTCACTGGACCACCAGAGAATTTCCAAGACTTCTTAACCTTTATTCTAGAGACTAAAGTAAACTAAGAATTAATGAAGAATACCAATTACTATAATTTTAAAACATACGATGCTTACTGCAGAATGAAGCAAGTAAGGAACAGTGTTATTATCAATAGAAAGCAAGATTTTATTAAAGAGAAAATAAAGTATAAAAGAAAAAAAACAGGTTAATTTTGAATTGGAAATACCAATAGGAACTTATAATTTAACAATAAAAAGTATTTAATAGTTCTGTTGACTAAAGGGACTTACAGACAAGGACAACCCAGTAGCAATGAGCATACCTAGATCCCAGATCTTAGTTTTAAACATCATTCCCCACTTAAAAGGCCCTAGGGCTATTTAGAGAAATGGCTAGTTCCATGGCCAGAGCTGGGAAAATTTAAAGCAAAACTGGGACAGCTGGCTGTTGAGAAGGCAAGAAAGTCCTCAAAAAAACTAGTATATTAATGAGATCATGTCAAAGGCACAAAGGAGAGGGTCTGAAGGAGACAACATCTGCATCAGTTTTGGAGCATCAAGAATAATGACTGCGGGATTTCCCTGGTGGTCCAGAGGCTAAGACTGCACTCCCAGTGCAGAGGGCCCAGGTTAGATCCCTGGTCAGGGAACTAGATCCTACATGCCGCAACTCAGAGTTTCACATGCCACAACCAAAACAAATGCCACAGTGAGGACCACAGTGCCACCATCAGACCCGGGAACTGCCACAGTGAATGCCACACGAAGACCCGGGGCCACCATCAGACCCGGGGACTGCCACAGTGAATGCCCCACGAGGACCCGGTGCCACCATCAGACCCAGGGACTGCCACAGTGAATGCCCCATGAGGACCCGGTGCCACCATCAGACCCGGGGACTGCCACAGTGAATGCCACACGAAGATCTGGTGCCACCATGAGACCCGGGGACCGCCACAGTGAATGCCCCATGAAGACCCGGTGCCACCATCAGACCCGGGGACTGCCACAGTGAATGCCACACGAAGACCCAGTGCAGACAAAAAAAAATAAACAAGTAGTTTTCAAACTGACTGAAACAGACTTTAAATTACTAAATCAGGGACTTCCCTGGCAGTCTAGTGGTTAAGACCCATGCCCCTGCCCCCACTTCCAGTGGAGGACACAGGTTCAATCCCTAGTCGAGGAGCTAAGATCTTGAATTTTTTCAGCACAGCCTAAAAATAAAATAATTTTAAAAATATTGAGTAAATAAAAATTCTAATACACTAAACAAGAAAAATAAGAGGAAAAAAAGAAATACTAAAAGGGAAAAATAAGAGAAAGGCTCTTTCTTACCAAAGAATGTTGGTAATAAAGGAAGAAAAGAATGACATTTCACCTGATTCAGGTAAGGATTATTCCTAAGCATACTAAAACACCATGGCAGGATACACAAGGTGTCAGAGGAGCACCACCAATATTGTGAACTGCTCAGAAGAAATCAGACAGTAGATACCTGACTCTCATTACCTTAACCAAGTGACCAAATTAGTAGCTTCCGGAGGTGCTGCAATATGAACTATATATACAAAGATGAAGGAGTCTCATTCAAAATGGATAACTTGAATCTGATTAAACTTCTAAACCTAACTTCTCATTTATAGGAAAGGCAAAGACTAAAGCAGCAAGTTGAAACGTCTTCAGACACTGCCAAACATTTCCTGAGGGGAAACTGTCCCCGCTGAGAACCACTGGTCTACACCAAATGAGACCAAACATGAGCTTTGGTTGGAACCCAGTATGGAAAAAAGCTATAAAAGACAATATAGGGCAACTAGATGAATCTAAATAAGGCTAGATAACAGATGTCATTAAGAAATTACTTTCAAATTTTCTTAGGAATGATAACATTATAATGACACAGGAAAATAGTCTTATTCGTGAAGTAGAGGCATGATGAAGTTTTCAGGAAGTGTTAAGTGTTATGATGCCTACAACTTTCGATTGGTTCAGCTATTAAAATGGAGAGTGTGGATGTCTATACATATACACACTTACAAAAGAGAAAAGTGTGTATATAGCAAGAAGCACTACATTTACATGGGGAGTATATGTGTATTCATTATACTATTTTTTCATGTTTGAATATGTTCACAATAAAAATACAGGGGAAAAAACACAAACCCTGAAAAACAGAAAGACATGAATACAATATTCCAGGCACTTCAGTTCTCAACCTGATATCACACTTTTTGGATACTCCTCATTATGTTCACACAACTGTTGAAGTTCCCCATTATTTTATTTTATTTATCTCAGTTTTTTTTTTTACTTTAAATATTGTATTGATTTTGCCATATACCCATATTTGATTTTAATAAAAGATACGGGAATTATATGTTTAAGATGCTAAGTATATAATTCAGAAGCTGAATCCTTGTGCCCTAGTTTCAGAGTTCTATCAGGGCAAGGCTTTTAGGCACATGCCTAGTCCTCTTATACATTTCCATGATCAGTCTCCAACGCCTATCCCTGAGCAGTGAACCTGGCTGGGACCATCTACAAAGCTCAAAAGCCACAGAAGCACTGAACAGTTATTTTCTTAAATTTTCATCAGTGGGTTAGTGCTTATTTAGAATAAAGAGTTAATAACTGAGCAATAATATTTAAAAGAACATTAAATAATAATGAGAGATTCAATTTGCCAGGAAAATACATCAATAAATGTGCATGCACCCAACAACAGGACTTCAAAGCACATGAAGAAAGAACGGATTACAGGAGACAGGCCATACTACAATCACACTTGAAGACATCAACAGTCTCCATTAGCGACAGACAGACCAAGGAGCCAGAAAATCAGCAAGAACACAGGAGACCTGAACGTCATCAACAAGCTGGAGTTAAATGACATTGCAGGACGTCCTACCCAACAAAGGGAGAACATACGTTCTTGTCAAGCGCATATACAGACCACTCGCCAACACAGATCACACAAAGCTTAAAAAAGCAGAAGTCATGCAAAGTGTGTTCTGTAACTACCATGAAATTAAATTAGAAATCAGTAACATGAAGCTACCTGGAAAAATCCCCAAATAACTAGAAATTAAATAATACACATAAGTCATGAGTCAAAGGGACATTAGAAAATAATTTCAACAGAGTGAAAATGAAAATACATCAATACTTTATGATGCTGCTAAAACATACTGCTTGGATGAAAAATTAGAGCATTAACATGTTTCTATTAGAAAAGTGTCAAATCAATGAAGCAGGCTTCCACCTTAAGACTAAAAGGACAAATTAAGCTCAGTAACTTTAAGAAAGAAAAGAATAAAAAGCAAAATCCAAAGCAACTGAAAACAGAAAAATATAGAAAAATCATAAAAGCAAAACTGATAAACCTCTCAGGCTGATTAAGAAAAAAAGACAAATACTACCAATATCAGGAATGAAAGAGGTCATGTCACTATAGACTCAGCAGACATTAAAGGAATAATAAAGGAATATCCATTCATAAAGAAAAACATAACTTGGTTAGCTCTCTATATATTGTCTATATGATAAAGATACTGCATTTATTTTTCTTTAAAAACCCCCAACAAGAAAATTTCAGGTTCAAATGGTTTCATTACTGAATTCTATCAATATACAAGGAAGAGATGATACCAATTATTCAAAATAACTTTCAGAAAACAAAAGAGCTCACGAGGATTTCCCTAGTGATACAGTGAATGAGAATCCACTTGCCAATGCAGGGACTCAGGTTCGATCCCTGGTCTGGGAAGATCTGACATGCATGGAACAACTAAGCCCATGCACCACAGCTACTGAGGCCCGTGTGTCCCAGGGCCCGTCCACCACAACCGCTGAGCCTGCATGCTGCAACCGCTAAAGCTCAGGAGCCTAGGGCCTGAGCTCAGCCACAGGAGGAGCTACTGCAATGAGAAGCCCACAACTGGTAACAAAGATCCAGAGCAGCCAAAAGCAAAATAAATAATTTATTTTAAAAACAGAAGGAAACACACTCTAATTTATGAGATCTAAACTTCACTGATAACAAAGCCAGACAAATGTAAGAAAATGATCACTATCAAAAAAACCAAAAGTACTATAGACACAGAGATGACATAAAGACCTTATCAGTCATAACAGGGCTCAAAGAATTCATCATCTACATACCTGTACTAAAAGAAACATTTAAAAGTCTTTGGGCAGAAATAAAATAACAGATGAAAACCGCAATCTACATAAAGGAATAGAGAGCACCAGAAATGGATAACTACATGGATAAAAATAAAAGATATTTAAAATTATTATTCATATTTCATTATGAGTGATATCATCGGAAAAGGCAGAGTAAGGACTTCCAAAAATCTTCTCCATTAATGCAATGAGAACATTGGCAATAACTCAAACTTAAGTACTATGGAAATTAACCAAAGACTTGCAACAATCCAGGGAACATTTATTTTTCTTATTCAAGGAAAACAGCTACTATATGTGGTGTTTTAGCATGTATTATACCCATCCCCCTCACCCCAGATCAGGGGTAGCCTTGAAAACCAACAGATAGCAATTACAATGAAAGCCCCCAGTTCAGCAGCCACAGGAGGGGTCAAAACAGGTTGGCATGCATTAAAAGCCCTATTTGAAGAGAACTGTCATTTTTTGGCCTATCTGAAAGTTCTTGTCCTTATTTGACCTGACGTAATGGCACCCCACTCCAGTACTTTTGCCTGGAAAATCCCACTGACGGAGGAGCCTGGTGGGCTGAAGTCCATGGGGTTGGCTAGAGTTGAGCAACGACTGAGCAACTTCACTTTCACCTTTCACTTTCATGCATTGGAGAAGGAAATGGCAACCCACTCCAGGGTTCTTGCCTGGAGAATCCCAGGGACAGGGAAACCTCGTGGGCTGCCGTCTATGGGGTCGCACAGAGTCGGACATGACTGAAGCAACTTAGCAGCAGCAGCAGGAGAAAACCCAGTATGAACACTCTTTTCCTGGGTGCATCTGTCAAAAACAATCAGCAGCAATTGCTTAACAGTGAACTTACATGGGGCAGCGAAGAATTTGGAACAAGAAACTAATCAAAGCTGGGGAATGAGATGTCCAGAAAATCTGACATCTTACTGTGAATCTAAAAGGATACATATATGCATGTAACTGTGTATATACAGGGCTGAGCACACGTTCAGGAAATATCTGAAAAGGTCCTAGGCTCTCACTCCTGACTGATATTGAGGCTCTGAGCACATGGGAAGTAGAAGTTAAGGAAACTGCCTGAGTTTTGAAAGTAAGCCCTAATATGAACACAGAGCCACTTAGCAAAGAACAAGAGACTTACTTGTTCTAGACTATTGAGGAAATCTGTCTAATCATTAGCTCACCACTAAGCTCATTAAGCAGATTTCAGTGGCTACACCTAATAGAGAATATAAACTTTACAGAATAAGTTCAAGGAAAGTCAGTAAACAAAAGGCAATAATAACAAACCCTAAGGGAGACGGGAGACTCTGATTTCCAGGGTCGCCAAATATTAAATGTCCAAAATTTATTAGGCATGCAAACAAACAAGAAAGTATGGCCCACACACAACGGAAAAAAGCAAATAGAAACTGCCACTGAGGAAGGCCAGACACTGCACTCACTAAGCAACAAATCTGAATCAGACAGTTTAAATATGTTCAGAAACCTGTACGAAACTGCATGTAAAGAACTAAAGCAATGAGAATTATGTTCCAATAAAAAGAAATTATTTTTAAAATTGTGGAATTGAAAAAAAACAAATGAAAATTTCACTAGAAAGGTTCAATAGTATATCTGAACAGGCAGAAGGAAGAATCAGTGAACTTTAAGGTAAGTCAACTGAGATGACCTAGTCTGAGGAACATGAAAGAAAATGAACACAGCCCCAAATGGGGTACCATCAGGATTCCCAACATACACAAAATGAGAGCCCTAGAGGGGAGAGAAAGGAGTCGAGAGCACACTGAGAGAAGTGATGGCTGAAAACTCATTTGACGAAAAACCCATCTACACATGCAAGAGGCTCAACAAACCCAGAGATCACTACCTAGACACATCATAAGTAAGCTGTCAAAAGCCAAAGATTGAGAATCTTGAAAGAACAAGAAGCAACTCAAGATATACAAGGCACCCTCAAGAAGTTTAACAGCTGATTTCCCATCAGAAGACATGGAGAACAGAAGGCAGTGGGGCTACACAGACAAACTGATGAAAGGAAGAGCGTGTCAACCAAGAATTCCATACCCAGAAAAGAGGAGCCATTGAAAATTAAAGAGAAAACAAAATATTCCCAGGTAAACAAAAACTGAAAGGACTTGTTGGCATCACACTAGCTCTGCAAAAAATTCTATAGGGAGTCTTCGGGTATTAAATAAAGGATACCAGACAATAACTTGAATATACATTAAGAAATAAAGACCATCAGTAACATTACACAAGTCCATGTAAAAGGCAGCATATGTATATTTTTTCTTTGTAACTCTGCTTCCTCCTATTTGATTTTAAAGACGAATGCATTAAAAATAATTAAAAAGTTGTGCTGATGAACATACAATGCTTAAAGATGTGATCTGTATATTAATAACAGTCCAAAGAAGGGAGGCAGAGAATGGACTGTATAAGTAGCATTTTATATGCTACTAAAATTAGGTTAGTTTCAATTAGAACTGAAATATTATAAATTAAGATATTAATTATAACCCCTAGAGCAATCATTAGGAAAATGACTCAAAAATATATAGCAAAAAAAAATGAAAAGAGAATTAAAATGATACACTAGAAAATATCTAAGACAAAAGAAGGCACTAATGGAAGGAAGAAAGTAAAAAAGGAATAAGACATATCAGCAATAAACAGCAAAATGGTAGGTATAAATCAAAAATTACTAGCAATTACATTAAAGTATTCCAATCAAGGTGCTAAAATTTGCAGAATGGACCAAAATACACAATTCAACTACATGCTATCTACGAAAGAGATATTTTAGATTAAAAAACATATTTTAAGTTGAAAGCAAAAGGATGAAAAAGATATACCAAGCAAGCTGTCATCAAAAGTGGAATGGCCATATTTATATCAGACAAAATAGACTTTAAGACAAAACTTTTTACTAGAGACAAAGGACATTTATGATAAATGGGTCAATTCATTGAGAAGACCTAACAATTAAACACATATATGCACCTAACAGAGCCCTAGAATATATGAAGGAGATACTGACAGAACTAAGGGAGAAACAGTTCTACAGCAACGGAAACTTCAATAGTCTACGTTCAATAATGGACAGAATACCTAGACAGAATATCAGTATAAAATCAGAGGATTTAAACAACGATATAAACCAATTAAACCTAATATACAGGTTAACCCTTGAACAACATGGGTTTGTACTGCTCAGGTCTACATACACACAGATGCTTTTCAATAGTACGATATGGCCCAAGGTTGGCTGAATCCACGGATGAGCAGTCACAGGTGCAGAGGATCAGCTGTAAGTTATGCACAGATTAACCACAACTTGCTCAACACTGGCACATACACAGAACACTTCACCCAGACTAACAAGTCAGGCCACAAAACAAGTCTCAGTAAACTTTAGACGAAATCACACAACATATCTCCTCCGACCATAATGGAATAAAGTGAGGAATTAGTAACAGGAAGAAAACTGGAACATCCACAAGTAAATGGAAATTAAACAACACACTCTTATACAACAAATGGACCAAGTAAGAAATCAAAAATAAAATGAGAAAATTCATTAAGACAAATGAAAACGAAAACACAAATAACCCATGGGACACAGCGAAAGCAGCGCTCAGAGGAAAATTTGGAACCCTAAACATCTACATTAAAATAGACGACAGATCTTACTCAGTTACCCAAGTTTACACCTTAAGGAACTAAAAACAGAAAAGCAAAGTTAACCCAAAGCCAGCAGAAAGAAGGTATAAATAAAGATTCGAGTGGAGATCCAAAGGACAGCAAACAGATTTAACAAAACCAAATGCTAGTCCTTCTAAAAGATGAACAAAATCAACATTTAGCTAGACTTTTTTGTTCTGTTCTTACAAAACAGAAGTTTCAAATAACTAAAATCAAAAAGAGTAAATATTACTACTGATCTTACAGACGTAAAAAGACAGAATATTAGAATACTATGAATTGTTGTACACTAACAAATTAAATAATCTAGATGAAATGAACAAGTTCCTAGAAACACAAAATTATTAAAACTGGCTTAAGAAGAAACAGAAAATCTCAAAAGACTTATAACAAGAGACTGATTCATTAAGCAAAATCTTTCCAACAAAGAAAAGCCCAGGACCAGATGGTTTCACTGGAGCATTTTACCAAACATTTAAAGAAGAATTAAGACCAACTCTCAAATGCTTCCAAAAAAAATAGAACAGGAAGGAACACTTTCTAACTCATTCTATAAAGCCATCATCCCTAACCAAAATGAGACAAATATAAAAACACTACAGACCAATATCCCTTAAGAAGATAAATGCAAAAATGCTCAATATAATTCTTGCAAACTGAATCCAATAGTATACTAAAAAGATTATGCACTAAGACCAAGTGGGATTTATCCCAGGAATGCAAGACTAATTCAGCATGAGAAAATCAAAATAATATGCAGTATTAATAAAACAAAGGGAAAAAACCCCACACAATCATCTCCACGACTGCAGAAAAAAACACATGACAAAACCTAATACTCTTTCATGATAAAAACATGTAAAGCTAGGAATAAACAGTAAATTCTGTAACATGATAAAGGGTCTTTATGAAAAACTCACAGCTAACATCACACTCAATGAAAGCACACACGCTGAAAGCAACCTCCCCACATCAAGATCAAGAAGACAAGCTAAGCCATTCTTACTGTTGCTGTGAGAGAGAGAGAGAGAGAGAGAGAGAGAGAGAGAGAGAGAGAGAGAGAGAGAGAGAGAGAGAGATAATCTAAGTACCGGTGTGCTTCNCTATAAAGCCATCATCCCTAACCAAAATGAGACAAATATAAAAACACTACAGACCAATATCCCTTAAGAAGATAAATGCAAAAATGCTCAATATAATTCTTGCAAACTGAATCCAATAGTATACTAAAAAGATTATGCACTAAGACCAAGTGGGATTTATCCCAGGAATGCAAGACTAATTCAGCATGAGAAAATCAAAATAATATGCAGTATTAATAAAACAAAGGGAAAAAACCCCACACAATCATCTCCACGACTGCAGAAAAAAACACATGACAAAACCTAATACTCTTTCATGATAAAAACATGTAAAGCTAGGAATAAACAGTAAATTCTGTAACATGATAAAGGGTCTTTATGAAAAACTCACAGCTAACATCACACTCAATGAAAGCACACACGCTGAAAGCAACCTCCCCACATCAAGATCAAGAAGACAAGCTAAGCCATTCTTACTGTTGCTGTGAGAGAGAGAGAGAGAGAGAGAGAGAGAGAGAGAGAGAGAGAGAGAGAGAGAGAGAGAGAGAGATCATCTAAGTACCGGTGTGCTTCATCATACAACCAGGCAAAAAAAAGTTCACTATTATTTGGAAACTTAAAACTTTTTATTTCAGCTATGTTTAAACTACATAAGAGAATGTACAAAAACACATTTAAATATCTGCAATGATGACAATCATTAAACATCGGCACTACATACAATGGAAAGAAACTAGCCTTATTTCAAACAAGGAATTCTACGAGAAATTCAAAACATTACAGCATAGTTATCACTGTGCAAGATGGTATAATTACAAAGTAATGAGACTGTGTACCAAAGACGCGCAAGCACAAGCTCTCAGTCGTGTCCGACTCTGCAACCACAGGGACTGTAGCCCGCCAGGCTCTTATGTCCATGGGACTGTCCAGGCAAGAATACTGGAGTGGATTGACATTTTCTAGTCCAGGGGATCTTCCCAGCGCAGAGATTGAACTCACGTCTCCTGCATCCCCTGAATTGGCTGATGGATTCTTTACCAACTGCATCACCTGGGAAGCCATATAACAAACACAACACCTATATCAAGTTATGTATAATTACTATGTATTTATACAGATGTATTCAGTAGGTACATGTTGATGAGTCACTGTAAGGCCAAAAAATAGACTGAAAGGTGTAATATCCCTACAGAAGACCCAAATACTCACTATACATATAGAAAAAGAAAGGAAAGCAGACAGACATGTATGCCCAGCTTATTAGTACAAAAGAAAACAGAAGGATAAACCAGAAACCAGGCACACTGGTTACTGACAGAGGGTGGGTGAAAATGAAATGGAAACAATGGAAGGATGGGTAAGAGGTAGTAATGAGTAAGGGTTACACTTCTCAGTATACCTTTTTGCCTAATTCTAACCTTTAGAACTAGGTTACCATCACACAGCTTGTCATGTGCCTCAAACAGTAAAGAATCTCCCTGCAAAGCAGGCAGACCTGGGTTTGATCTCTGGGTTGGGAAGATACCCTGGAGAACGACATGGCAACCCACTTCAGTATTTCTGCCTGGAGAATTCCATAGACAGAAGAGCCTGGTGGGTCCTCTGGGGTTGCAAAGGGTCAGACACGACTGAGTGACTAATACTACCATCACACATACTCAAATAAGCAAACAAAATCAAAAAGGGGTAAATCTAAAAAAGAACACAACTACAAATAAATGAACTTAACTGTATTTCAAAGGGTTAACAGACTACATTAAAAGGGCATGTACCTAACATTTGAACACAGTATTTTTTTTAGTAATTTTACCCTCAGGCTACAGATATAAAAAACTGTAAATGAATACTGAACTCTAGTTAGCAGTTTTGTTTTCACAATGAAATAAATTAGTGATTCCAAACTATTTTATGTGTATTCTCAGATTGAATAAATAAGTAAATATACTGTGGAAATTAGGAGTCACATTTCTTCACTTTTAGAAAGAGAACTGTAAATATATGAACAGGCAAAGTCTAGAAATAAATCTTGTATTAATACTATTAGACTGGAAGGAGAGCTATCAGTATGAACTCGTTTTTAATATGTAAAAACATACAGATAGATGCATGGCCCTGGGGCTCAGCTGGCACCTGCAGTGCGGGAGACCTGGGTTCCATCCCTGGGTTGAGAAGATCTCCTGGGGAAGGGAAAGGCTTCTTTCCCTTCCGGCTCTACTTCTTCCAGTGTTCTGGCCTGGAGAATTCCGTGGACTGTATAGTTTATGGGGTCACAAAGAGTCAGACATGACCGAGACTTTCATTCACCATGTATTTATCATATATATCCATATCTTCTATATAGCTTAGGGCTACACAGGAGATACATGTATCCAAGCTCTTTCCACTTAGATGACCTACAAGCAGTGTTACTCCAGTACCATCAAACACACCGGGAGTCTAGATTTTTACTTCTGAATATAATTCTCCACTAAAAGGAACTAGGGGTTCCTAGCTGATTTCAGGACTCTGACAGGTAAAATATAATATGAACCTGGAACAACTTGTTATGCCAGAAAACAAAGTATTCAAAGAATAACAAAGTCATGTCAAAAGAACACAGAGATCAGCCTGGAGGAGCTCCCACTGGCCAATGTGGTACAATTTGAGCATCAAAATAAATAACAATAGCAACAGATTATACCCCCATGGAAAAACACAGAAAACCATGAATCCATACCAATATAAATAAGCAAACAAACAGTTGAGATGAGAGCGCTCTTTCTTACGTTAAAATGCTGATCAATTAATATAAAAGAAATAGTGAAATTAGAAAAATCACCATTTGACAACCACCATAATTATTTCAGACAAGTACCACCAATGAATGCTAAAACTAGTATCTGTTTGATAACAACAAAAAAAAATACTTACATAGATCCAATCTTCATACTAAATACTTATTATGTGCAGAGGAAAAAACTGTAACTTTGCAGGGAAGAAATTTGGTTGGCACCATATGTGATTAAAGTTAACATCAACATTAATAAGAAAAAAAGATATTATGTGACTCTTGACATGATACACTAAGGACACAATCTCACTTTTGTGGTATGATTGCCCAGACTACATAATCAGGGAGGAACCTACGCATGAGAAAACATCAGACAAAGTGCAACTGATGAACACTCTGCAAAATAACTGGCACATACTTCTCAAAATGCCAAGGTCACAAAAGACAAAAGTCTCCAGAACTGTATTATATTAAAGCAGGCTAAAGAGATATGACAACATAATGCATGATCCTAGATGATTTTCTTAGAATATTAATGAAGACAATGATGAAATCTGAATAAAGGCTGTAAACATTAGCATTATATCAATACTCATTTCTTGATTCTGATTACTGAATTGTGGGTAGGTGAGAGATAAGTCCTTATTCTTAAGAAATACACACTCAAGTATTTCAGGGTAAAAGGGTTTACTCTGAGCAACTTTTTCGAATGGCTCAAGAAAACAAGTATTTACATACATGTATGTATATATAAAGGATTTCCCTGGTGGCTCAGTGGTAAAGAATCTGCCTGCCAAGGCAGGAGCCATGGGTTCGATCCCCGGGTTGGGAAGAACCCCTGGAGAAAAAAATGGCAACCCACTCCAGTATACTTGCCTGGGAAACATTATGGACAGAGGAGCCTGCCAGGCTACAGTCCATGGGGTTGCAAAGAATCAGACGCAACCTAGTAAACAAACACCACCAACAACATGTACATATAAAGAAAATATAATAAAGCAGATGTGATAAAATATTAACATTTGAGGAAATTGGAATGTGGGGTATCAGAACTTCGTACTGTTTCTGCAACTTCTCCGTAAGTTTGATGTTATTTTGAAATAAAGTTTAAAAAAAAAAAAAGGACCTGTGACCCTTTGATAACCCCTTGGATGCAGGTCTGGGTTCGGCAGAGCAGCCATGGTAACTCAGGTCTCATCCGTGGCGCATGCTCAGCTGGCTCAGTCATGTCTAACTCTTAATACACCCCACTGACCACAGCTTGCACATGAATTCAGATCTCACCTGGCCCCAAAGACACAGGACACTTGACGGTGCTGATCATGTCTAGAGAGAATTAGATCCCCTGAGACTTTACCTCACCAACTTAAAAATTCTTCAGGAAAAGGAAACTTCCTGTAAGCATTTAGAAAACCCTGCAGGGAAGGATCCCTACTACTCTAACCATTACATTACTGGTGAAGGCAAAAGTTTGCCAAAAATGTCTCCTTTCTGAGAAAAAATAATAGTCAACAGAGAATGCGCACTGTCCTGGCCCAGCCACTGTGCTCTCTGTATACAGTCCCACGCATCCTCTCAATAACGCCAATGTAATCTCCACCTTAAAACGGAGAAACCACCTAGGGGGAGGGTAAGGGAGACCATAGTAATAATATCTCATAGGACTGCTAGGAAGATTTAATGGGGTAATATTTTTCACACAATTACAATAGTTTCTGGAACATAAAAAACTATACCTGTGTCTGTTAGATGAATAATAATAATAAATCCCAAAGATCATATAGCTAAATGGTACAGCTGAGATTCAAACCTAGTCAAACTCCAAGGTTTATATTCTCAGCCACTAGGACTATACTGGAGAAGGCAATGGCAGCCCACTCCAGTACTCTTGCCTGTAAAGTCCCATGGCTGGAGGAGTCTGGTAGGCTGCAGTCCATGGGGTTGCAAAGAGTTGGACCAGACTGAGCAACCTCACTTTTACTTTTCACTTTCATGACTGGAGAAGGAAATGGCAACCCACTCCAGTGTTCTTGCCTGGAGAATCCCAGGGACGGGGGAGTCTGGTAGGCTGCCGTCTCTGGGGTCACATAGAGTTGGACACAACTGAAGCGACTTAGCAGCAGCAGAAGCAGGACTATACTGCCTCATGCCTTTAAGAATTACTAGAATAAATGTTCAACCTGGTCTCAGACTTTCACTTACAAAGTAAAACTACATAATCAATCCATCTCTAAGGTCTTGGGCTTCCATGGGGTTTCAAAGGTGTGAACCAGTGCTTAAGATAGTATGGCAAGTCAACACTGACCTGAAGTGCCCAAATAATACACTATTTCCTAATCAGCATATACCATTTACCCAAAGCAGGCTGGTACCTGTTCCAAGCTCAGTTCCAAAATTAGTACTAAGTGTTTCGTGAGAAAAGACATCAGCAGTTCATACAACTCTTTATTCAAGATTGTCCCCCTCTTCATTCTGAAAAGTTTCCTTTGCTTAATGTTTATAAGAGCCTGGCAAAAACACACTTCACTTGGAATTGTGTTCATTTGCAAAGTCCTTCTCCTTGAATGGGTTTCTAAGTGTGGTCAAAGCACTCATGCTTCTAAGAACACAAGAGTGGGTGCCACAGAGCCATAAAACAATGCTATTTTGGCTTGTCCAAGATTTTGCCACAAAAGCCATAAAGCAGAACCAGTGCTTAAACATCAATTCTATCAACATATAAAGAAAATAATACTCAAAGTAACAGAAAAACTACTAGAAAATGTATTGCCTCTGAGTTAGATTCATGGGAAAATAGATATTATCTTGGATGTCATTTAATCCTTTTTAAACTGCATCTATGGCTATCACCATTACAAAACCCCAAGCTTTATTTTCATCTTATTTAACTGAACTGTTCAAAAGGAAGTACTGTCAACAACAGAAAAGAAATACTATATTCTTGCAAATGCCCCTACAAGAGACTTGAGAGACTTGCCCAGTTATACCAGAGGATTCCTTCACTACCGTTTACACTACATCTCCTCACATTACCTTCCTAGGACATCCCATGACTTACATTCACAGTCACTATGGAGAACAGTAGGGAGGTTCCTGAAAAAAAAAAAAATGAAAAACAGAACTACCCTATGACCCAGCAAATCCCACTCTTGGGAATATACCCAAAGTAAATCATAACTCAAAAGATACATGCACCCGATGTTCACTGCAGCACTACTTACAATAGCCAGGACAGGAAAGCAACCTAAATGTCCACTAACAGAGAAGTGAATAAGGAAGATATGGTACATACCCACAATGGGATATTACTCAGCCATAAAAAGGAATGAAGTTTGCCATTTGCAGAGACACAGATGGACTCAGAAAGACAAACATCACATAGTATCACTTATATGTGGAATCTAGAAAAATGATACAATGAGCTTATCTTTAAATCAGAAATAAAGACAGTGATGTAGAGAAAAAAACAGAATGCATGGATACCAAGGGGAGTAGGGGGGTTTTAAACTGGGAGACTGGGACTGACATGTATACTGCTATGTACAAAATAGGAAACCAACGAGAACCTCCTGTAGAGCTCAGGGCACTCTACTCAGTGCTCCGTGATGATCTAAATGGGAAGGGAATCCAGAAAAAGAAGGGAGATATGTACACATATAGCTGGCTGAAAAGTTACACAACATTGTAAAGCAGCCACACTCCAATAAAAATCTTCTTTTAAAAAGTCCTGGGACTGCATCTCTCACATCCCTGTGATGACTCGACTAAATCCTAACTTTTAAACCAGGAAGCTCAATTTTAGAAAAAATACTGACAATCCTCCCTAAATGAAAAGCTAATAATGACACTCTCATTTTAACCCAAAGCTAAAACATCAATAAAGTTACATTCTAGAAGTTGTAGCTGACCTCATGAAGCACGTCACAATTTCTCTAAACACGTATGAATCCACTTTTATTTCACTCTCTCTTTTCAACTCATAGCCATATACTCTGAGTCTGATGCAATGTACAGCAAAATACTTATATTAGGTCATAGAATAAATATTTTTCTTAGATATGCTTTTTGACACTTAAAACTTTTTTCAGTTTTTAAAAAGATTTAACAATGACCACAAATTAGAAATGTCATAAGTAGCTTTTAGATTGTGTCAGGAGCAAATTTAAAGATATTGTTAATCAATACTTAACTATATTAAAATTGTATAGCATTTCTCAAGATTTTATTACAAAAATAACTTGCCAATGATGTTGACACTTCCTATTACTTTTTAACATTTATTTACTTATTTCTTTGGCTGCATCGGGTCTTAGTTTGGCACTTGGGATCTTGGTCTTCGTTGCAGCAGACAGGATCTTAGTTACAGCAGGCAGCTCTCTTACTTGGCAGCATGTGCGATCTCTTGTTCCCTGACCAGGGATCAAACCCAGGCCCCCTGCATTTGGAAGCCTGGAGTCTGAGCCACTGGACCACCAGGGAAGTCCCATATACTTCCTATTTATTATTAAATCAGAATAATTTCTCAATGCAAATGGAATTTTACTCTACATCTAAATTTTCTTTAATCCTCCTCAATGTTTCATCTGAAAATATCTTCTCTCCCCCTTCTTTAATAAACAGTGAAACTTTACTTTCATACACGTAAGACTCTCAGTATACATCCTTGTCCCAAATCGAAAAATTTACCTCTATCACTGAAATGCAAGTTCTGTCCCTATTTATTATTCTCTCCTTAAAATGGTTAAGGATCATCTGTGACAGAAAAAACAAAAACTTTTATTCCAGTCATTTGCGTGTCCTATGCAGTTGTGTTGTAATTTCTAGACAGTACATTTAGTGCTGGTATACAGAAAAGGAAAATACAAACACAAACACAATGCTGTTTTCTACCCCACAGAGGATTCAACACAAAAAGATAGCCTCCTTCTTGCTTCCAGGAGTATTCATTACATTTTACTACAGGTAAACAATTTTCCCCATTCTCAAAACTCCTGTTATAGCTTAAATGTCTTATTCAATATTCATTCCAGAAATACTGGGCATCATTTTATTGTTTTCGCAAGTTTCTTCTGTCCTACTTGTTGTACGTAGTGACACACCTCAATTTTTCACTTCATAATCATGAGGGATTAAAGGGCATATAAACTATTCTGAGTCATTTGGGAAGAGAGACGTATTCACACAACATGCAATCATCACAAACCAAGAATCAAAAAAGCCAAATCCACAGAAGTGTTTGTTCAACAGGCCATGTGTGTTACTTTCTGGCAACAAAACAATGATCAAAGGCCCAAAGCTTTTTAATCACCACCAAGTTAAAATTTTTATTTCCAGGGTAACTGAAGTCCAAGGCAAATTTGTGACTGTCAGAAAAAGTACAAGCTGTGATAATGAAGCTGTCTTACTGGACCACAGGTCCCCTCCTCCCCACTTTTAAATGAGACATTCCTGGTGGTAGATGGCCTCAGATCCCTTTATCAGCTATAATCTATGCGTGTGAGTTCAGTCGTGTCCAACTCTTTGAGACTCTTTGGACTACAGCCTGCTAGGCTCCTCTGTCCATGGGGATTCTCCAGGTAAGAACGCTGGAGTGGGTTGCCATGGCCTCCTCCAGGGCATCTTCCCGACCCAGGGATCGAACCCATGTCTCCTGTGTCTCCTGCATTGCAGGTGGTTTCTTTACCTCTGAGCCACCGGGGCTTCCCAGGAGGTGGTTCCAAATATCCATATGCTGATACTATAAGTACAGATAGTCATTAACATACGGGTTCCAATCCCCCTCCTTAAATTGCTGGATATGCCAATCAGAATGAACTTTCATGACACCTCCTTCAACTCACCCCTCAGGAGAATCACCAGTCTAATTTCAAACAGATAGATATTTTAATACTCCACTAATGGTGACTTAGGATCACAGGCCTAGAAAGACTTTATTATGCTTTCTCTAAATTAGACAAAGTCTTCTTTTTCTTGTACTTTAAGGACCTCAAGGAAACTGGTTTCCCCACAAAGCTCAACTGCTAAACTCAAGTCAAGCTTAAGTAAAGCTGAATATTAAGCTGAAAATACTCAGTCTGGGATAGCAAGCAGAGGTAATGATGAAAAAGAAGATAACTGAGTAAACGGGCACAAAAGAATTTTAGAAAAGACGATCACTTTTTTCCATTAGATCCTGTTAGATAATTAAGATTTTAGTTTGAAATTTCTATCTTGTGAGCTGCAATATAATTTGTTGACTAAAACCAAAGGCAATGTCTCATTTTTCACTGCTGCCATCTCCATTTTGGAGTATGAACATAAGAGTCCTTAAGGACCATCTTTCATTAACTTCCCTCAACTGTGTTTATGCCATGAAAGAAAACACTCACACGTACACTTCTGTGGCAAGGAAAGAAGAGTCAACCAAAACCGTCACCTTCGGTGGAGAGAATACTGAATTAAAAAAGAAGACAAAACTTACAGTTTGGGCTACTCTTTTTATTCCTTAATCAGATTAAAACTTCCTTGTGCCTCAGTTTTCTCTCTTCTAAAATGCCAATATTAATATCAGACTTCCTCAAAGTCAAAGCTTCCTTGTTAGAATCAAGAAAATGTATATGAAGATTTTTAAAAAAACAAAATTACAGCAAAGACTGTATTGAAATCATGGTTCTTCTCGCGCAGTTGTTGTCTCTGTAAACCCTAAACCATTGAAAAACCATCATTTTGATGACTTCAATAGGATCCACTCGTTCAACATTACGAACCTACAACCTGATACTTACATACAAGTTCAAGTATGTCACACAGCATACTCAATGCACGTTTGCTGTGCAAATAACACAGTCAGGAAGGGAGATTCTAATCAGAGAAAAATGGGCCAACGGGCTTCCCTGGAGGTCCAGTGGTTGAGAATCCAGCTTGCGATGCAGGTGGGACGCCACTCTATCCATGGCCGGGGAAGACTGCACATCCTGTGCAGCAACTAAGCCCCTGCACCACAAGTACTGAGCCTATGCTCCAGAGCCCACGAAGAACAACTGCTGAATTCAGCACATCTAGTCTGTGCTCTGCAACTAGAGAGTCGCCCTTGCTCAACATGAGAGAAAGCCTTCATGCAGCAACAAAGACCCATGATTGTCAAAAAATAAATAAATCTAAAAATCTAGGACAAAAAGCTGTTTGCATTGCTAAAAAAACAAAAAAGTATGTGCATTGCTAAATATCTCATACTATCAGGCATGTGTTACAAAATTATACATGTTACAAAGTTATATTTACATTAATGACTATCTCCACCCCAAACACAATACTCTTTATTTACAGTTTTTATATGGAGGAATGTGGTTTAGAAAGTAAATAAAGGACACACAGTTCCAACTTTCAGAGTGAAATCAGTCTTTAATAAAGTACTTTAAGGAACTCCACTGGCTCAGCAGTAAAGAATCCACCTGTGATGCAGGAGATGCAGGTTCGATCCCCGGGTCAAAAAGATCCCCTGAAGAAGGAAATGGCAACCCACTCCAGTACTCTTGCCTAGGAAATCCCATGAACTGAGGAGCCTGGTGGGCTACAGTCCATGGGATCGCAAGAGTCAGACATGACTAAACCATCAACACTACAACCTCAATAAGTGTTACTTTCTTTTGGCTTACCCAGTGGCTCAGTGGTAAAGAATTCACCTGTCATGGAAGACATGTGGGTTTGATCTCTGGGTTGGGAAGACTCTGTGGCAATCTACTCCAGTATTCTTTTCTGGAGAATCCCACAGACTGAGGAGCCTAGTAGGCTACAGTCCACTGAGTTGCAAAGAGTCAGCATGACTGAAGCAGCTGAGCATGAGCCAAGTACTGTAAAGAGCATTTCTACTCTATAATTTGTTCCTAGGCTCTGCTTTCCTCCAACATCCTCCAAAATATCTGCTTCAAAACCTCCCAACACTTCAATTCAGAGAATTCTTAAAAGGTATCTTCATTATTTCCTGCTATACTTTATAGGCTGCACGCAAAACCTGGATTTCTGCTGCATTCATTCACTATAACCACAGAATCAGCTCAAGAACAACCTAACATAATACCACTGGTCTGGGCGGCTTTAAATATAATTAACCCTCTTTTCATACATAAAGCAATTCAAGTCACCACTAAGTTGGAGAAGGATGACAGAATAATACACAAACACAAAATAAGTGGGGAGATTTTAACAAGCAAATTAGATCACTCCCTCCTTTTACCAAATAGACAAATAAGAATCTATCCCAGAATTATCATGAGGAAAGTCTCTAAAGATAATGAGAAATAATTGTACGACATTACAATAGTTTTTATTACTATAAATTTCACCCCTAAAAGCAAATGGAATAACTAAAGCCAAGCAGAAAATATTTTCATCCTCCAAATGATGAAACCATTGTAACTATCCCTTCGTTACTTCACTTATTCATTCAGTCAGCAGCCACTGAAAGCACAGGTACCGGGAACTGTACCAGAAACTAAAGGCCCCGAGCCTGCGAGCTTACAACACTGTGGGAGAAGAGAGAAGTAACTAGACAAATAACTGCCAAAGGCAGTATTAAAAAAATGAGGGTGATCGTTCTGCTTTTAAGAACTGTAATAAAAGCACCACAAAGCAAATATTTACATTAAAGCAAAGGCCCCCTCAGTTGGTAAAGAACCCACCTGCAATGCAGGAGATCCTGGTCAATTCCTAGGGTGGGAAGATCAGCTGGAGAAGGGAAAGGCTACCCAGTCCAGTATTCTTGGGCTTCCCTTGTGGCTCAGCTGGTGAAGAATCTGCCTGCAGTGCAGGAGACCTGGGTTCAATTCCTGGGTTGGGAAGATCCCCTGGAGAAGGGAAGGGCTACCCATTCCAGTCTTCTGGCCTGGAGAATTCCATGGACCATATCAAGTCCACGGGGGTCACAAAAATTTGGACACGACTGAGCAACTTTCACTTCACTTCACTTCACGCTTTATTTACTAGATACAGAGATCCACTGACATCCTTTCTAAGATTCATCTCAATCTAGTCCATTTTTCATAAGCAAGAGTCAGACTCTTACAAACTTGGCAGACACCAGACCTTACCTACCAGGTGCTTCTCAGCATCTCTTTTGATTCTAGTTCCTCCAGCATAAACCACAAATACAAGATCTCATCCAACAATCCCTTTTCTATGAAGCACTCACTGTCTTGAACTTCCAAAGGTTAAATATAATACTAGATTGCCCCAACTGTAGGCAAACTTGGAATATTTTATACCCAAGAGAGAAAATAGAAAAGTGAAGCCATTCAAAGACAGGGGGAAGCAAAGGTCTAACAGTGCCAAGGTGCACTTTCAGCTTCTAATGAACTGAGAGGTAAAGGTCACACCTTAAATGATCAGTTATCTTCACTTACAGAGTGCATTCTAAGCCAAAAGTTGCTCCAGAAAAGAAAGACCACCCTGAGGGCTTGTTCCCGACCCTTTGAATTCCTGGTGAAGGCAAATCAGTTAGTGAGAGTAAGTGAACCAACTTCCAGATCTGCAACCAGATGGTATAGCTGGTATAGCTACAACAGACACCATCTCCTTTATCCCTTCACTATTTTTAATGCTTTATCTTGCCTTTGTTTTCTCTCAAAGTTAGCATCAAAATTAATTTGGATAGCAATGCATTCTTAAAACAGTACTATTTTTTCAGTAATCCTATGAAACTTCAAATATGTAATACAATGCCCAACACAGTGCACCTATTCTGAGAGTAGATAAAAATTGATTGAAATTACATGTGTCACGTAATGACTTTTTCTAGGATCTAAGTCACATGACTTTTAAAATTGGTCCCCAAAACCTCAAGAGACAGAGACAAACACCTGTTTCAGCATTCCAAAAATATAATTTAAACGATTTTGTAAATTTATTTTTGCTATTTTTTAAGAACCCTAACAAAAAGTACCACACATCAAATGTTGAATTTCAAACATAAAGACCATCAAGAAACATGTTAGCCTATGCTGCAGGGTCAAAATGATCTTAGAGTCACTGGAATGCTTCTCTTGTCTACTCTATGCATAAATGAACTTAAGGAGATTTTTGCAACTGTGTCCTGATTGGGAAACCACAGCTCTGAATGTGCCTTTTATTAATACATGTTCACTCATGTAACACAGCTTTTGAACTGTGGTGTTGGAGAAGACTCTTGAGAGTCTCTTGGACTGAAAAAAGATCAAACCAGTCAATCCTAAAGGAAATCAATCCTGAATATTCATTGGAAGGACTGATGCTGAAGCGCCAATACTTTGGCCACCTGATGTGAAGGGCTGACTCGTTAGAAAAGTCCCTGATACTGGGAAAGACTGAAGGCAGGAGAAGGGGATGACACGGTTGGATGGCATCACCAACTCCACAGACATGAGTCTGAGGAAGCTCTGGAGATCGTGATGGACAGGGAAGCCTGGCATGCTGCAGTCCATTGGGGTTGCAGAGAGTCAGACACGACTGAGCTGACTGAGGGAGCTGAACTGAGCTGACTGAGGGAACACACTAATACAGTACATGGATGTCTAGGGTTCAGTAAATGTCACAGCAATCTCATCTGTTCAGTATATGCTCTCATCATAAAGTTAACTGAAGAATGCTCACTGAAAATAAAACATAAACCGTAATACTGTGTGACATGTTATCGTTTGAGTTCTGAGTACAGCTGCTGATAGTAAGTCAAAGATTTAAAAAATCTTCTACAGAACTTTGAGACTCTAAATCATTTATTTTTATTTTTTAGAGACTATATACAATCAAAATAAAAAGAAATCAAATGCTGACACTGATGTTACTGTTCAATGTAAGATATACTTAAAAAGAAGATTCAACTGTTTAAAATGCTGGAGCCTACTGATTTCATCCAACATGCTCATTTACAGGTAGCAAATACATGAGCAGAAGTAGAACCAGAACTGAAGAATTCTGACTCCTAAATCTTTTTATTACATGACATGGTCTTATTTAACAAGGTTCTTGCTCTAGAATTAAGTGAGCCTCCTATTAAGACAGTTATCATTTTCTCCCTAAAACCGTTATAAAGTCAAAGATGTGCTTCACACAATTGTTAACTGAACCTAAAGTAATATAAGAAAACTGAAGTCGCTGTCCCAAGGTCCAATATAGCTTATGCTCTGAGGAGATAAGTAAATGTACAAAAATAACCAGGATAGATTTTTGGGAAAAGGGGGGGGTGGATTAAATAGTACAAACTTGCAGTTTTAAGAAGCACAAGTTATAAAGATCTCATGTTGAGTATGGTTACTGTTAATAATACAGTACTTTATACTTGAAAGTTGCTGAGAGGCGATCTTCAAGATTCCCCCAACAAGAATGTGTTAATCATTTTGATTCTGGTAACTGTTTCACAAATATGTGTATATTATATCATGACATTGTATACTATATCTGTCAATAAATAGTTATCAATTAGTCCTCAATAAAGTTGAGGGAAAGAAGGAGGGAGGAGAATAAGCACTGAAGAATAGTGCTACGATGTTTAGGATGGCAGGATTAATTCTGGGCAGAAAAGAAAAAGTCTCACACTTGTTCAGTGATGAAAGATTATCGCACTGTTGGAAGTTAAGATAACAGAAAAGAAGCAGGAAAAGCTTGGACTTTGGATCTACTATAGCCTAGGAAGTAAAGAATCATACATATCCTGTTAGATCTAATTTCCAGTTACTCCTTCCCTGTGATACTTTTGTTACACAGACCACAAGCATGAAAACTCTCTGAACAAATGCAAAGAAGCAATCTGACCTTGCTTATACCTACAAGTCAATTATAATAAATGCCAAAGCTATCTGAAGGGTTTCTTGTGATGTTAGAATTTAATCAGAAAGGCCCAAGAGTCACTAATTCATTATTTTGTAAAGTTGTGAGCAAATTTATCATTAACACTTCACACTCAAGTAAAATTTACATAAAATTATCCCCCACATGTAAATATTTCTGGTTCTCAGATAACTCCTCCAATAGAAATGTCATTTCTAAAAACTGAGCTATAATGGAAACTTTTGCAAGTTTTACTGCAAACACGCAAAAGTCTGGCATACAATATCCAATGTACACTCAGCGATATGTAACCTCTCAGATCAACATATGGAGTATATTCTAAGCCACACTTAATTCTTGCTAGCTGCAAGGCAAAGGTGCTGACGCAAGATGCAATACATGCTTGACTGTTCCTGGCCAACACACATGCATCTTTAAGTACATACGAGTAAAGTCTCAACCTATGGTTCTTGAACTACCAGTGAATCATAAAGAACTTGCTGGTAGCCTAGTACTGCCCGATAAGCAGAAGCAGAAAGTTGGGTAGGGATGGTGAGGGGCAGCACGAAGAATCAGGTACAGTGGTCCACCAAATGAAGATAAACCATTCAGGTGGTCTGCAGTAAGGAAAAATGAGAGAATCACTAAATCAGCAAAACTGACCATCATGCCCAAATACAATCATGTTGCTTACCAAAACCAACCTAATGCGTTCTTGCAACGAGAAGATTATGTTTCAGTCAAAAATCACGAGAGAGACAACTAACTCATTACACAAAAGCAAAAGTTCCTTACTATTGTTATTAATTATTCTTACTGGAAGACTCACCTGGATATAGTACTACTAGCAAGGTGTGGCCAAAGCTTTGCATTTATAGTAAGAAAATTAGATTTTAAAATCCACTGATTAAAATTTCTCCCTAAGAAAGACAGGTGTCATAGACTAGGGCTATCAAAAATCAAAGGAATAACAATTCCTATATTTCCAATGGTTTAAATCTTCTGTTCCTACTATGTAACTCTAGCCATTGATTCCTAAATATAAAATCAGAGATGAAAAGGACAGCTCGTTTAGTAGTCATAATAAGACTCTTCATTTAAAATGCCCTTCCAACGTAAGTTCCCAGATAATCTTATCTGGGAAAAAACTTCAACCCTCTACTTAGTAGAAAATTGAAAACGAGTGGGACAAGCCCAATGGGAGGAAGCAAATGAGGCAGGGGCTACCACATACCACACCAGTTTTTAATGTAAACTGGAGTGCTTAATTTTTTTCTCAAAGATTCGNTGTAACACAGCTTTTGAACTGTGGTGTTGGAGAAGACTCTTGAGAGTCTCTTGGACTGAAAAAAGATCAAACCAGTCAATCCTAAAGGAAATCAATCCTGAATATTCATTGGAAGGACTGATGCTGAAGCGCCAATACTTTGGCCACCTGATGTGAAGGGCTGACTCGTTAGAAAAGTCCCTGATACTGGGAAAGACTGAAGGCAGGAGAAGGGGATGACACGGTTGGATGGCATCACCAACTCCACAGACATGAGTCTGAGGAAGCTCTGGAGATCGTGATGGACAGGGAAGCCTGGCATGCTGCAGTCCATTGGGGTTGCAGAGAGTCAGACACGACTGAGCTGACTGAGGGAGCTGAACTGAGCTGACTGAGGGAACACACTAATACAGTACATGGATGTCTAGGGTTCAGTAAATGTCACAGCAATCTCATCTGTTCAGTATATGCTCTCATCATAAAGTTAACTGAAGAATGCTCACTGAAAATAAAACATAAACCGTAATACTGTGTGACATGTTATCGTTTGAGTTCTGAGTACAGCTGCTGATAGTAAGTCAAAGATTTAAAAAATCTTCTACAGAACTTTGAGACTCTAAATCATTTATTTTTATTTTTTAGAGACTATATACAATCAAAATAAAAAGAAATCAAATGCTGACACTGATGTTACTGTTCAATGTAAGATATACTTAAAAAGAAGATTCAACTGTTTAAAATGCTGGAGCCTACTGATTTCATCCAACATGCTCATTTACAGGTAGCAAATACATGAGCAGAAGTAGAACCAGAACTGAAGAATTCTGACTCCTAAATCTTTTTATTACATGACATGGTCTTATTTAACAAGGTTCTTGCTCTAGAATTAAGTGAGCCTCCTATTAAGACAGTTATCATTTTCTCCCTAAAACCGTTATAAAGTCAAAGATGTGCTTCACACAATTGTTAACTGAACCTAAAGTAATATAAGAAAACTGAAGTCGCTGTCCCAAGGTCCAATATAGCTTATGCTCTGAGGAGATAAGTAAATGTACAAAAATAACCAGGATAGATTTTTGGGAAAAGGGGGGGGTGGATTAAATAGTACAAACTTGCAGTTTTAAGAAGCACAAGTTATAAAGATCTCATGTTGAGTATGGTTACTGTTAATAATACAGTACTTTATACTTGAAAGTTGCTGAGAGGCGATCTTCAAGATTCCCCCAACAAGAATGTGTTAATCATTTTGATTCTGGTAACTGTTTCACAAATATGTGTATATTATATCATGACATTGTATACTATATCTGTCAATAAATAGTTATCAATTAGTCCTCAATAAAGTTGAGGGAAAGAAGGAGGGAGGAGAATAAGCACTGAAGAATAGTGCTACGATGTTTAGGATGGCAGGATTAATTCTGGGCAGAAAAGAAAAAGTCTCACACTTGTTCAGTGATGAAAGATTATCGCACTGTTGGAAGTTAAGATAACAGAAAAGAAGCAGGAAAAGCTTGGACTTTGGATCTACTATAGCCTAGGAAGTAAAGAATCATACATATCCTGTTAGATCTAATTTCCAGTTACTCCTTCCCTGTGATACTTTTGTTACACAGACCACAAGCATGAAAACTCTCTGAACAAATGCAAAGAAGCAATCTGACCTTGCTTATACCTACAAGTCAATTATAATAAATGCCAAAGCTATCTGAAGGGTTTCTTGTGATGTTAGAATTTAATCAGAAAGGCCCAAGAGTCACTAATTCATTATTTTGTAAAGTTGTGAGCAAATTTATCATTAACACTTCACACTCAAGTAAAATTTACATAAAATTATCCCCCACATGTAAATATTTCTAGTTCTCAGATAACTCCTCCAATAGAAATGTCATTTCTAAAAACTGAGCTATAATGGAAACTTTTGCAAGTTTTACTGCAAACACGCAAAAGTCTGGCATACAATATCCAATGTACACTCAGCGATATGTAACCTCTCAGATCAACATATGGAGTATATTCTAAGCCACACTTAATTCTTGCTAGCTGCAAGGCAAAGGTGCTGACGCAAGATGCAATACATGCTTGACTGTTCCTGGCCAACACACATGCATCTTTAAGTACATACGAGTAAAGTCTCAACCTATGGTTCTTGAACTACCAGTGAATCATAAAGAACTTGCTGGTAGCCTAGTACTGCCCGATAAGCAGAAGCAGAAAGTTGGGTAGGGATGGTGAGGGGCAGCACGAAGAATCAGGTACAGTGGTCCACCAAATGAAGATAAACCATTCAGGTGGTCTGCAGTAAGGAAAAATGAGAGAATCACTAAATCAGCAAAACTGACCATCATGCCCAAATACAATCATGTTGCTTACCAAAACCAACCTAATGCGTTCTTGCAACGAGAAGATTATGTTTCAGTCAAAAATCACGAGAGAGACAACTAACTCATTACACAAAAGCAAAAGTTCCTTACTATTGTTATTAATTATTCTTACTGGAAGACTCACCTGGATATAGTACTACTAGCAAGGTGTGGCCAAAGCTTTGCATTTATAGTAAGAAAATTAGATTTTAAAATCCACTGATTAAAATTTCTCCCTAAGAAAGACAGGTGTCATAGACTAGGGCTATCAAAAATCAAAGGAATAACAATTCCTATATTTCCAATGGTTTAAATCTTCTGTTCCTACTATGTAACTCTAGCCATTGATTCCTAAATATAAAATCAGAGATGAAAAGGACAGCTCGTTTAGTAGTCATAATAAGACTCTTCATTTAAAATGCCCTTCCAACGTAAGTTCCCAGATAATCTTATCTGGGAAAAAACTTCAACCCTCTACTTAGTAGAAAATTGAAAACGAGTGGGACAAGCCCAATGGGAGGAAGCAAATGAGGCAGGGGCTACCACATACCACACCAGTTTTTAATGTAAACTGGAGTGCTTAATTTTTTTCTCAAAGATTCGGCTTGCCCCATATGACAGTATTTTCCAACTGTAGCTTCCCATCTAATTTCAGCTCTCATACCTACTGAACCTATGTAGCCACGGAAAATACCACTGTATTTCCAACCTACATTTTCTTGCTGTTTATTTTCCTTTCGGTTATTTCCACACAACTCCGTTCCTCCTAGCAAAATCAGCCCCCTTCTGCTTTACATCAAGTAAATGCCTCCTATTTCACAGTATGTCTCTCTCCAATTGGTATGAAATTGTATGCATCCTCTCGTAAAGCCCCAGAGCTCACCAACCCAGAAAAACATTAAATATTTTTACTTCTACTGTCACACTAAGGATAAAACGAGGAGACTTAATCTTTAGTCCCAGTCATGTTCAATTTGCTTTTTTTCTTAACCATAGGCATAGCCCTAAGAGAAGCAGCAAAAGAAAATTCAATAAACAACCTAGTGAGATGACAAGTGTAAGTAATACACGAAACACTGGAAATATATAAAGAATAGATTTCCATGATATTCTTGAAGAAAGTAACTGATGTCTTGTAGATAATGTGTCTGTTGTGAAGTTCACCAACTTCAAAGGGGCTGTTGGTATATTCTGGGGTTGGACGTGCAAGAAGTCTATTAGGATATGAGTACCAAACTATGACTAGAATTTCCACAACCACACTAGAATGAAAAGTTCAAATGCAATTAGATCTATCCCAGTAACTCAACAAAATTCAGTATACTAAGTACTCACTACACTCAGGTCCTGGGAAGTGATTTCTCATTTCTCTACTTTGTGAACATTTCATGACTCAATTCTTAGTACTTTCCTCCTCTTTTCACTTAACTTGCAAGGAGATCCAACCAGTCCATTCTAAAGGAGATCAGTCCTGGGTGTTCATTCAAAGGACTGATGCTAAAGCTGAAACTCCAATTTTTTGGCCACCTAATGTGAAGAGTTGACTCACTGGAAAACTCTGATGCTGGGAGGGATTGGGGGCAGGGGGAGAAGGGGACGACAGAGGATGAGATGGCTGGATGGCATTACCAACTCAATGGACATGAGTTTGAGTGAACTCCGGGAGTTGGTGATGGACAGGGAGGCCTGGCGTGGTGTGATTCATGGGGTTGCAAAAAGTAGGAGAGAACTGAGCAACTGAACTGAACTGATAGCCTTCATTCCTGAGAAGGCAATGGCACCCCACTCCAGTACTCTTGCCTGGGAAATCCCATGGATGGAGGAGCCTCGTAGGCTGCAGTCCATGGGGTCGCTTAGAGTCGGACATGGCTGAGTGACTTCACTTTGACTTTTCACTTTCGTGTATTGGAGAAGGAAATGGCAACCCATTCCAGTGTTCTTGCCTGGAGAATGCCAGGGACGGGGGAGCCTCATGGGCTGCCATCTATGGGTCGCAGAGAGTTGGACACAACTGAAGCGACTTAGCAGCAGAGCCTTCATTCACTTTTACACCTTCAGCCAATTTCACCAGCTGACTCAAAAATCCACATTCACAATCCTAAACATTAAGGAGTTCCATATCTAAACTTCAAAATGATGTCTCAACTTAAAAATTCTTCTGTCAATTAAACTTTAACATACTGAAAGGTTGCTTTCTCCAGACAGCTCTTTCTTATTCCCCAAAATCTGCATGCCACCTCAGTATTCTTGGCTTACCCAGGTTCACAAATACGGGATTATTTTGTATATCCCCACATCCAAAAAACCACCAACTCTTGCCATTTTCCCCCCTAATGTACTCCTCTCTCCAGTCTCTTTCCACTGTAAGCAATCTTTACCAATGCTTCTCGAACTTGAACATGCATGGGAACTGTTGGAGAATACTATTAAAATGCAGATCCTGATTCAGCAGTTTACAGCTAGGGCCTGAGATTCTACATTTTCTAACATGCTCCCTCCTGATGACAATGCTGCTGGTTGAGGAATCACACCTTCTAGCAGCAGAGGTCACTTCGTGTTCCTTTACTCTCTCAGCATGTGCACAATTTATTCAATAGTATTTTTTATCTGTTTAAATAGTGCTTTTTAGTTGCCTCATACATGCACATTTTATTATGCTTTCCTAAAAAAGGATTCTGACATACTCAAGAAATAGGATAATGATTCCTTTTTTGGGAACAGCAGCAACCAATTCAAAGTTGGGCATGCTGTGGGTACTCAAGGGTTGTNCGTGGTGTGATTCATGGGGTTGCAAAAAGTAGGAGAGAACTGAGCAACTGAACTGAACTGATAGCCTTCATTCCTGAGAAGGCAATGGCACCCCACTCCAGTACTCTTGCCTGGGAAATCCCATGGATGGAGGAGCCTCGTAGGCTGCAGTCCATGGGGTCGCTTAGAGTCGGACATGGCTGAGTGACTTCACTTTGACTTTTCACTTTCGTGTATTGGAGAAGGAAATGGCAACCCATTCCAGTGTTCTTGCCTGGAGAATGCCAGGGACGGGGGAGCCTCATGGGCTGCCATCTATGGGTCGCAGAGAGTTGGACACAACTGAAGCGACTTAGCAGCAGAGCCTTCATTCACTTTTACACCTTCAGCCAATTTCACCAGCTGACTCAAAAATCCACATTCACAATCCTAAACATTAAGGAGTTCCATATCTAAACTTCAAAATGATGTCTCAACTTAAAAATTCTTCTGTCAATTAAACTTTAACATACTGAAAGGTTGCTTTCTCCAGACAGCTCTTTCTTATTCCCCAAAATCTGCATGCCACCTCAGTATTCTTGGCTTACCCAGGTTCACAAATACGGGATTATTTTGTATATCCCCACATCCAAAAAACCACCAACTCTTGCCATTTTCCCCCCTAATGTACTCCTCTCTCCAGTCTCTTTCCACTGTAAGCAATCTTTACCAATGCTTCTCGAACTTGAACATGCATGGGAACTGTTGGAGAATACTATTAAAATGCAGATCCTGATTCAGCAGTTTACAGCTAGGGCCTGAGATTCTACATTTTCTAACATGCTCCCTCCTGATGACAATGCTGCTGGTTGAGGAATCACACCTTCTAGCAGCAGAGGTCACTTCGTGTTCCTTTACTCTCTCAGCATGTGCACAATTTATTCAATAGTATTTTTTATCTGTTTAAATAGTGCTTTTTAGTTGCCTCATACATGCACATTTTATTATGCTTTCCTAAAAAAGGATTCTGACATACTCAAGAAATAGGATAATGATTCCTTTTTTGGGAACAGCAGCAACCAATTCAAAGTTGGGCATGCTGTGGGTACTCAAGGGTTGTTGATTGTAAAGTGCTTCCCCAGAAGAAACTGAATGGGTTTATGGATCACGTCAAATTTTAAAAATAATTTCACTGCATATCAACCTTTTCATCAGATCTGACAGAGGAAATAAGCTTAAAACAGCTTTCTATTCATAGTTAAAACAAATGTTAGTTATCAGAATTGTAAATTATTGGTTATAGATTTATTCTTTATCCATCAATGATTAAAAATTTAAAACTGAAACTATACGCACAGGCAACAAAGGTACAAACAGATATACTGAACTTCATTAAACTTTTGTAAATCAAAAGACACCATCAAGAGCATGAAAAGACAACCTATAGAATGGGAGAAAGTATTTCCAAGTCATGTATCTTGTTGTTGTTCAGCCACTCACTCATGTCCAACTCTTTGTGAACCCATGGACCACAGCATGCCAGGCTTCCCTGTTCTTCACCAACTCCTGGAGCTTGCTTAAACTCATATTCTTTGAGACAGTGATGCCATCCAACCATCACATCCTTTGTCATCGCCTTCTCTTACCTTCAATCTTTCCCATTATCAAGGCCTTTTCTAGTGAGTTGGCTCTTCACATCAGGTGGCCAAAGTATTGGAGTTTCAGCTTCAGCATCAGTCCTTCCAATGAATATTAAGGACTGATTTCCTTTAGGATGGACTGGTTGGACCTCTTTGCAGTCCAAGGGACTCTTAAGAGTCTCCTCCAAACACCACAGTTCAAAAGTATCAATTCTTTGGTGCTCCACCTTCTTTAAGGTCCAACTCTCACATCCATACATGACTACTGGAAAAACCATAGCTTTGACTAAACAGACCTTTGTTGGTAAAGTAATGGCTCTGCTTTTTAATATGCTGTCTAGGTTGGTCATAGCTTTTCTTCCAAGGAGTAAGCGTCTTTTAATTTCATGGCTGCAGTCACCATCTGCAGTGATTTTGGAACCCCCAAAAATAAAGTCACTGTTTCTATTGTTTCCCCCATCTATTTGCCACGAAGTGATGGGACCAGATGCCATGATCTTCGTTTTCTGAATGCTGAGTTTTAAGCCAACTTGTTCACTCTCCTCTTTCACTTTCATCAAGAGGCTTTTTAGTTCCTCTTCACTTTCTGCCATAAGGGTGGTGTCATCTGCGTATCTGAGGTTACTGATATTTCTCCTGGCAATCTTGATTCCTGCTTGTCCTTCATCCAGCCTGGGATTTCACATGATGTACTCTGCATATAACTTAAATAAGCAGGGTGACAATATATAGTCTTGACGTACTCCTTTCCCAAACTGGAACTGGTCTGTTGTCCCATGTCTGGTTCTAACTGTTGCTTCTTGACCCGCATACAGGTTTCTCAGGAGGAAGGTACGGTGGTCTAGTAATCCCATCTCTTTATGGATTTTCCAGTTTGCTGTGATCCACACAGTCAAAGGCTTTGGCATAGGCAATGGAGCAGAAGCAGATGTTTTTCGGGAATTCTCTTGCTTTCTCTATGATCCAGCATTGGCATGGATGTTGGCAACGTGATCTCTGGTTCCTTTGCCTTTTCTAAATCCGTTTGCACATCTGGAGGTTCTCAGTTTATGCACTGCTGAAGCCTAGCTTGGAGAATTTTGAGCATTACTTTGCTAGCATGTCAAACTGTGCAATTGTGCAGTAGTTTGCACATCCTTTGGCATTGCCCTTCTTTGGGATTGAAACGAAAACTCATCTCTTCCAGTCCTGTGGCCACTGCTGAGTTAACCAAATCTGCTGGCATGTTGAGTGCACCACCTTCACAGCATTATCTTTGGGGATTTGAAATAGCTCAGCTGGAATTCCATCCCCTCCACTAGCTTTGTTCGTAGTGATGCTTCCTAAGGCCCACTTGACTTTGCATTCCAGGATGTCTAGCTCTAGGTGAGTGATCACACCATCGTGGTTATCTAGGTCATTAAGATCTTTCATACAGCTCTACTGTACATTCTTGCCACCTCTTTTTAACATCTTCTGTTTCTATTAGGTCTACACTGTATGTCCTTTATTGTGTCCATCTTTGCATGAATTTCTCTAATTTTCTATGATTTCTAATTTGCCTGATTTCTCTAATTTTCCCATTCTATTGTTTTCCTCTATTTCTTTGCATTGATCACTTCGGAAGGTTTTCTTATCTCTCCGTGCAATTCTTTGCAAATCATTATCTTGATAAGGGTTTAATATACAGAATAATGGTTAATATACTCTTACAACTCAGTAGCAAAAACAAAGCCCAAACTCAATTAAAAACAAAAAGGCAAAGGACTTGCTAGGCCTCCCTGTCCATCACCAACTCCCGGAGTTCACTCAAACTCACATCCATCAAGTCAGTGATGCCATCCAGCCATCTCATCCTCTGTCGTCCCCTTTTCCTCCTGACCCCAATCCTGCCCAGCATCAGTCTTTTCCAATGAGTCAACTCTTCACATCAGGTGGCCAAAGTACTGGAGTTTCAGCTTTAGCATCATTCCTTCCAAAGAAATCCCAGGGCTGATCTCCTTCAGAATGGACTGGTTGGATCTCCTTGCAGCCCAAGGGACTCTCAAGAGTCTTCTCCAACACCGCAGTTCAAAAGCATCAATTCTTCGGTGCTCAGCTTTCTTCACAGTCCAACTCTCACATCCATACATGATCACTGGAAACCTGCTATAAAAGCTATAATTTTTAAAATGGGAAATAACAAGCATTGGTGAAAATATAAAGAAACTAGAACCCTTATATGCTGCTATAAGAAATGTAGAATGGTGCAACCACTGTGGGAAAATTTACCTCTAAGAAGTAAACACAGAATTAACATGATCTCTCAATTCCTACGTTCTCCTAGGTATATATCCCAAAGCATTGAAAACAGGGATTTACTCTCTGTACACTAAAGTTCATAGCTGTATTATTCACAATAGCCAAAAAGTGGAGACAATCCAAACATCCTTCAATGGATGAAGGAATAATCAAAATATGGCATGTACACACAATGGAATATTATTCAGCTATAATAAGGATTACTGATACTTGGTACAACAAGATAAACCTGTAAGACCTGTTAAGTAAAATATACTACCAACAAAACAATAAACATTGTATGATTCTACTTATCTGAGATATCTAGAACAGGCAAATTCAGAGACAAATCATAGATCAGAGGTTACTAGGGGTTAGGAGGAGAGGGGAGCAAAGATATTGCTTAATGGATCCAGAGTCTGTTTGGAGTGATGAAAAACTCTGTAAATACACAGTGATGTAATTGCATGCTGTGGATATCATTAATGCCATTGAAGTATACACTTAAAAGTGGTTAAAATAACAAGTTTTATATGTATTTTACTAAAATTAAAAAAAATTAGAGGAAAAGGAAAAAAAGTCAGTATTCTTTATTTTAGCCCCAGTTTAAGCTCTACACTCTGCCATGTTAAGCAAGTTATTTAATTTCTCCCAGCATCAATCCACCTATAAAATAGATAGCATCCACCTCCCAGAGTTGTTGAAGACTAAGTGATAACATAATCACAATGCCTGTTACACAATAAACACTGGCTTAAATGGTGGCTGTTATTACTCAAAAGCATTGTTCTCATCAAGTAGGTGTTAAGGCTGCTATAAATGGATATCCAAAAGACCTCCACGATATTCTCAAGATACTCTTAAATAAAGAATTCAATGTTTGAGATTTCCCTGACAGTCCAGTAGTTAAGAATTTGCCCTTCCACTGCAGGGGCATGGGTGGGTTCGATCCTTAGTTGGGGAACTAAAATCCCATATGCTGCATGCAGCAGACAAAAAAAAAAACCAAACAAGTCAATGTTCAGTATTCCGAGTTCTCCTCCTGTAAACCTAGAAACTGGTGACCAGCTTGGTCAGTACTCTAGGGATATCACTGAAGGTACAGAATAAATGACATACCCAAAGGTGAGAACCTACTTTGCAATGACACAACAATACCTTCACTAAAGGATCAAAATATGAAAAGGGAATTGGCTGTCTTCAATGAATTTCATTTTATTGTTTTTTATTCATATATTTCTTATTTTTAAAACTCATCAGAAATTTAATTACTTAGTAAATGCCATCGGCCACAGTCTTGTCTAGAGGACCTAAGTGCCAACTTCAGCATCACAATGTCATCATAATAAGGTGGAGAACTATACAAAATATGCTGTCTGAAAATGTCAAAACAACTGGAAATTCTAGGAGTGTGGAAGCTTGGAGAGCATTGTTAAATAATCTTGCATAAGTTCTATAAGTTTCTTGATTAAAATTAGACATTTAAAAAATGGTCAAAAAAGTTGAAACTCAAAAATTGATTTCTAGGCAAGGTATGCCAGAAGATACAGCAACTGATTCCAAAACAATACATAATACAAATCTTACAACATTAATAAACCATTTCCATATTCTAAAAATTCCTACAAAAATTTCCCAAATTTCTTCAAAGTATTGCACCTAGAATGGAAGTTATTCTCAATATACACATTTTTTTGCATACTTAAGAGACAAGATTTAGAGGGAAAGGGAAAGTACAGCACCTCAAATGGCCAGAAAAAACTTTTAAATCATTTCACTAAGTCTGCTGATATTCAGAAAGTGAAGCCATCCTAAAATGATGATGTTTGCACAACACTGTGGATGTAATTAAATCTGTCATGAAAATCTTAAATCTGTCATGAAAAACACTGGGAAACTGTGTTTTACTCCATGCTGAAAAAAATTTTTTCATAGCCCAATATGTCCAGATTAAAACCACTACTGTATATCTGAAAAGTGAAGGATCTGTGCCAACACCCTTAGGAAAAAGTCTCTCCCTCCCAAACAAAAATCTACTATAATAAGCTAGTAACTATTTAACAAGTTAACCTGAAACACTCACCTGGGCTAATTCCTTTAAACCACAATTAACTCTTTAACTTTCATGACAATAATGGAGAATAAAGGCCTCCACAAATTAAATTCTAGAAATAATCCTTTTATCCCACACAGCGCACTCCTTCACCCTAGTTACATCAGGGTCATGCCTTCTCTCCAGAAATAAAACCAAGGTTTCACGACTATTTTTCTAAACTTTACTCTGAAAAGGTAAAGCATAGCTTAAAATCCAGAGAACTCAGTTCTCAAAGAAGCTGACACTGTAACTATCTAACTAGGTACCACTGATAATAATAAACTACCGAAAGCTAATACTTCTTGCTTTTAAAAGCCCGTGCTAATAACGTCTGGCTGGTCACAAGTCACACCAGCAAAGGCCTTAAAGCCATAAATTAGTTCAAGTGCACTACCAACAAGAGAAAAATGTTGAATGAGAATGTTAAAATGAGTGTGAAAAAACTTAAACTACCTATAACAAGCACACTATCTATACTTACCAAAAAGTAATACTACTTGTATAGTTCGGTACCATTAATGATCACCTCACCCACAGGATTTTGACCCTCAATTTGATCTTAACCCAAGATTATTTTAAATCATGCCCCCTTTTATCTTCCTGCTTTGTTTTTACTGCAAATCTCATTGTTAACGTGCCACTGAGTAATTATGCTATGACTTGAAATGCACTACAAAGTACCGCTTTCCATGGACAGTTTTTTTTCAAGACACTTTGCTGAGCTCTCAGTTTGCCCAGGATTTAGTCATACAGGATGCCCATACATTTTAATGAAGTAGCATGGCTAAAGATCATGTAATCAGGACATTTACAAATAAAAAGTTAGGTGTACATGGAGTTTAATGACAGGCAAGCAATTGGTCCAAATGCTAGCACGTTAAGAAAAAGTTGTAAACCTACCCACCCAAACGATTTAGTTTAGGAACTTACACCCCACATTTCTGTGACATCTAACATAAGGTTGGAACAAAACCAACACTGTCATCTTTGCTATTCCTAAAAGCTGTTTCTTCTTTAACTAAAACATTCTGTCTTCTACACAAGGTATAGAATGGGCCCAGCAAGAGATCATATAACTAAAAGAATTAACCGTATTACTCTTCTATACTACAACATTGATTGAATTAAAATATCTCTCCTCAGCAAACATATTTACAATAAAGTACAAGTGCGTTCCATGTAACAGAACTTTTAAAGTACGGATCCTACTGGGGTAACAGCATTTGTTCTTTTATCCTACATATTTTCCTTTACGTAAGATGGATAGGAATTTGACTAGCCCACCCCGACAGTGCACTGGCCCAATAACCCCAGGCTGGACCAAGAAGCCACGTTTTACTCCGGGAGACCATTTCCCCACCCCTCGTTAAAATAATGCCTGTGGCCACTTGAGACTTCCCCAGCCGAGTTCCAGAAACTTGCAGGTTTAAATGGCCAAATTGGAACCAACCAGGGCAGCTGTCATCTGAAACTCAGGAAAGCGGAGACCAGCCAACTCTGCTGAACAAGGCCGGGTTCGGAGAGATGTGGCGGGGCCCGTCGGAGGGAATACATTAGGCTCCCCTCCCCAACCACCCCCACCCACATCAGTTCGCTTTCCTGCAACCCCAGCGCCGCCATCCTGTTCCTGAATAATTAAACGGGCTGGAGAGGGAGCGAGGGAGCCAGAGGCAGTTTCTGGTCCGAGTTTCCCCAGCCGAGGCGGTGGGGTCAAGAGGCCGTGGGCTACCTTCCCGGAGCGCGGGGTGCTTTTCT
>SJYW01026574.1:934095-947795 GCA_006410735.1 Raphicerus campestris
CCCCCTCCGAACCCGAGGGAACGAGGTGGCTGGGTGTTCCGTCCCCGGGAAGAGGCCGAGAAAGCGGGCGTGGAGGAGGGAGAGGGAAAGACGGGAATGAGCAGAGAAAGCGATGGAGGGGGAGAGAGCAGGACAGAGGGAGTAAAAGTGAATAGGAAAAGTGGAAAGGGGAGAAATCGAGTTTCTGACTCCTCCTCCGGCGTCCCCTCTTTCTGGTAGAAGCGGGTCGGGGGCGGGCGGGGGTGGCGCACGGAGGAGTAGTGATGGTAGGCTCGCGGGCGGGGTCCCACGTACCCGGCGGAGGGGTGCTCCTGGCTGAAAATTGAAGTCCCAGCACCTTTTGGATTTGTGTAGAGTCCAGTGGGTTGCTATCCCAACTCCTGGCTTCTCCTTGCTTGCCTCATCCCCCTGTTCCCCTGCAATCTCTGTGCCCCATTACTAGACGTAGAGGCGGTCTTTGTGGTTGCAAACTGGACTGAGATTACAGAGGCAAGGCATGATAAGCGTGGACCGTAGTTCAGGGGGGCGTGGGATTGTTTCCTTCTCACAGAATTATTCAGACACAATGCTACTTCTCAAGATCCTGCCTTTAAGGGTCCTAAATCGTCCTTAGAACAAATTGAAATATAAATAAGTAAAATACCCCGCTTTTTCTAAACTAGAATTTGGTACACTGACCACGCCCGACATTCTTGGCCATTGCTCTCCCAGCCTGAAGCCAAATTGTTAATGGTCCCTTTAGAATTGTGCTTCTCGCCAGGATGCCTTAAAATTTTTTATCACCTGGCTTGGGTCTCTCTAAAGCTTACTTCTGCCTAAGAGCTGTTTTAACTATCTGCTCCATTTTTATAATCAGATTTCTTTTTTTAACGTCCTGGGTCAGCTTTTGCTTAGCATTAAAGAAAAATTTTCAAGTAAAATACCTAGAAAAGTGGCTCTATGCAGCTTGGAATTTGCATTTAAATATATTTTCATACACTGCTGGTGGGAGTGTAAATTGGTTCAGTCTTTTTGCAAAGCAATTTGGATTGCAGATCAAGAGACTTAAAAATGTTCATACCCTTTGACTCAGGATGGGAATGTAGCTCACAGAAACAGTCCAAAATGGAGGCAAAGATTTCAGTCCTTGTATTCATTTAACAATCAGATTAAAACAAATGTCCAATAAACAAACAAAACCCTATACTTACATGAAAACAAAGTGCCTTGTGAGAAATAGAAGTCTGCTAGATTAAATTTATACTGACTGACAAATGAATGTTGTCCTAGGTACTCAAGAACATTCAAAGAGCTTATATACAAGTGACATCTTTATGAGTTTTCAGAGGGTGCTCTGATATTCAGGTACTGTGTCATAAAGTCTTCTATCTGATCATCCTCAGCTAAGCATTCACATAGCCAGACAGACATCACTTCATCACTTCCCAGAAGGAAAGAAGCTGCATACTGATAACTTCAAAGGGATTGCTTTGTCCTAAATTTTGCTCTAAACCAAGAAACCAAGTCCTGTCGGACTCTGCAGCCCCATGCACCATAGAGTCCATGGAATTCTCCAGGTCAGAATACTGGAGTGGGTAGCCTTTCCCTCCTCCAAAATTTTGCTCTAAACCAAGAAACCAAGTCCTGTCAGACTCTGCAGCCCCATGCACCATAGAGTCCATGGAATTCTCCAGGTCAGAATACTGGAGTGGGTAGCCTTTCCCTCCTCCAGGGGATCTTCCCAACCCACGGACTGAAGCCAGGTCTCTCACATTGCAGGCAGATTCTTTACCAGCTGAGCTGCAAGGAAGCCGAAGCATACTGGAGTGGGTAGGCTATCCCTTCTCCAGGGGATCTTCCCACCCCAGGAATCGAACTGGGGTCTCCTGCATTGCAGGCGGATTCTTTACCAACTGAGCTATCAAGGAAGCCCGAGGAGCACTGGGGATTTGGCAGCTGAGAGGAGAGAGCAATGCCATTGAGAAATCCTTAGCTGTGGATGTTCTCCACCTTGCTTTTATCTTAAAACAGAGACACAGAGTCCCAGGAGATAGTAATAGGGCTGCTAAGGGCTGGATCATCGAAAAAGCAAGAGAGTTCCAGAAAAACATCTATTTCTGCTTTATGGACTATGTCAAAACCTTTGACTGTGTGGATCACAATAAACTGGAAAATTCTGAAAGAGATGGGAATACCAGACCACGTGACCTGTCTCTTGAGAAACCTATATGCAGGTCAGGAAGCAACAGTTAGTACTGGACATGGAACAACAGACTGGTTCCAAATAGGAAAAGGATTACGTCAAGGCTGTATATTGTCACCCTGCTTATTTAACTTATATGCAGAGTACATCATGAGAAATGCTAGGCTGGAAGAAGCACAAGCTGCAATCAAGATTGCTGGGGGAAATATTAATAACCTCAGATATGCAGATGACACCACCCTTATGGCAGAAAATGAAGAAGAACTTAAAAAGCCTCTTGATGAAAGTGAAAGAGGAGAGTGAAAAAGTTGGCTTAAAGCTCACCATTCAGAAAATGAAGATCATGGCATCTGGTCCCATCATTTCATGGGAAATAGATGGAGAAACAGTGAAAACAGTGTCAGACTTTATTTGGGGGGGCTCCAAAATCACTGCAGATGGTGACTGCAACCATGAAATTAAAAGACGCTTACTCCTTGAAAGGAAAGCTATGACCAACCTAGACAGCATATTCAAAAGCAGAGACATTACTTGGCCAACAAAGGTCCGTCTAGTCAAGGCTATGGTTTTTCCAGTGGTCATGTATGGATGTGAGAATTGGACTGTGAAGAAAACTGAGTGCTGAAGAATTGATGTTTTTGAACTGTGGTTTTGGAGAAGACTCTTGAGGGTCCCTTGGACTGCAAGGAGATCCAACCAGTCCATTCTAAAGGAGATCAGTCCTGGGTGTTCATTGGAAGAAATGATGCTAAAGCTGAAACTCCAGTACTTTGGCCACCTCATGCGAAGAGTTGACTCATTGGAAAAGACTCTGATGCTGGGAGGGATTGGGGGCAGGAGGAGAAGGGGACGACAGAAGATGAGATGGCTGGATGGCATCACCGACTCGATGGACGTGAGTTTGAGTGAACTCCGAGAGATGGTGATGGACAGGGATGCCTGGCGTGCTGAAATTCATGGGGTTGCAAAGAGTCGGACACAACTGAGTGACTGAACTGAACTGAACTGAAGTGCCCCACAGAATCTGATTTCTGACCTATACTAGCTATATGACCATAAATTTCTGTATAGCTCAGTTTCCTCACCTGTAAAACTGGGCCAGTAACAATGCTGTAAACCCTGTGGGAACTCATTACCTCTCCTCTTTACTCTGCTCTAGCATGACCTGTCTAAACTTACTGCATCAACCAGTCCACTTAAGATACTCTATAGAAACAGGCCTTCTCTCTCTGTGTGTGTGCTTTTCTAGTTTTTAATAACATCTTTATTAAAATATTATCATTCCATATATCTCACCAATTTAAAGGGTAGGATTCAAGTAAACAGTGGTGTAACTATAGAAAACAGTACGGACATTGCTCAAAAAATTAAGAATAAAACTGCCATATAATGCAGAAATTTTACTTCTATGTATTTATCTAAAGAAAATTTAAAACATTAACTTGAAGAGATGTATGTACCCGCATGTTCATTGCAGCACTATTTACAATAGCCAAGGTATGGAAACAACCGTAGTGTCATCAATGGATGAATAGATATAGAAAACGTGGTGTATATATACAATGGAGTATTATCCAGCCATTAAAAGAGATTTGTCATCTGTGATAACATGGGCTTTGAGGGCATTCGCTATGTGAAATAAGTCAGATGGAAAGATAAATACCATATGATCTTATTTATATGTGAAATCTAAAAAAAAAAAACCAAACTCATGGAACAGATAGGTGGTTGCCAGAGGCAGCAAGTAGGGTGTTAGCACAATGGGTGAAGGAGTCAAACAATACAAACTTCCAGATATAAAATAAATAAATCATAGCGATGTAAGTCACCATAAATCAGGCATGGTGGCTTTAATTAATACCATATTGCATATTTGAAAATTGCTAATGAACCTTTCATACAAATGGAATCATATGAAGTTTTTTGTGACTGGTTTCCTTCATGTAGCATAATGTTTTCAAAGTTCATGTTGTAGCGTGTATCAGTACTTCATTCTTTGATGACTGAATAATACTCCATTGTGTGGATATACTACATTCTGTTTCTCTATACATCAGTTGATGAGCATTTAAGCTGTTTCCACTTTTGGCTATTATGAATAAAGTTGTTATGACATTCATGTACAAGTTTTTGTGTGAATGTAGGTTTTCAATTGTTCTGGGCATATACCTAGCAGTGAAATTGCTTGCTCATATGGTAACTCTAAGTTTCTGAGGAATTGGCAAACTATTTTCCAAGAAGATCATGCCATTTTATAATATTTTCATTAGGAGTTTATAAGAGGATATAAAATGGTGCAGCCATTTTGGGTATGTAGAATATCTCATTGAGAGTTTGACTTGCATTTTTCCAATGACTAATAATTGCTTACAAAGGTCCATAGAGTCAAAGCTATGGTATTTCCAATAGTCATGTGTGGATGTGAGAGGTGGACAATAAAAAAGGCTGAGCACATATTTTATTAATGCCTTCAAACTGTGGTGTTGGAGATAACTCTTGAGAGTCTCTTGGACAGCAAGGAAGTCAAGCCAGTCAGTCCTAAAGGAAATCAACCCTTGGATTGGACTGATTCATTGGAAGGACTGATATTGAAGCTGAAACTCCAATACTTTGGCCACCTGATGCAAAGAGCTGACTCATTTAAAAAGACCCAGATGCTGGCAAAAAATTGAAGGCAGAAGAAGAAGGGGACGACAGAGGATGAGATGGTTGGATGGCATCACTGACTCAGTGGACATGAATTTGAGCAAGCTCCAGGAGTTGGTGAAGGACAGGGAAGCCTGGCATGTTGCAATCCATAGGGTCACAAAAAGTAAAACAGGACTGAGTGAACAACAACAAGAATATCTCATTGAGTTAGATGCATTTCCCCAGTGACTAATAATGTTGAGTGTCTTTTCATGTACTTACTGATGATTGGTATATCTGCTTTGGGAAAAAGTGTCTACTGAGATCATTTGCCCATTTAAAAATAGGATTATTTGTCTTTTTATATTGAGTAATAAGGGTTTGTCATATATTCTGATAACACATCCCTTAGCAGATATATGATTTGCAAATGTTTTCTCCCATTGCAAATTATTTCCTAATTTTGTTGATAGTGCCCTTTGAAGCATGAAAGTTTTAAATTTTGATTAAAAGTGTAAGTTACTGGGACTTCCCTGGTGGTCCACCAGCTAAGACTCCACACTCAGAATGCAGAAGGCTTGGGTTGGATTCCTGGTCAGGGAACTAGATCCCAGATGCTGCAACTAAGAGTTCACATGCCACAACTAAAGATCCTTTGTGCCATAAAGAAGACTGAAGACCTGGCATGCTGCAACTAAGACCTGGCACAACCAAATAAATAAATAAATATATATATATATATTTCAGTTTCTCAGAAATTCTGATTCAGTAGGTCTGTGGTGGAGTCATGGAACCAGCATTTTTAATGCAGGCATCAGGCATTTCCTGAGGCAGTTTGGTCTACAGATGGAATTTCAGAGAACACATGTTCTTGAGAAAACTTGATTCTCCATATTCCCTGCCAAACTGTTTTTACTTTAGTCTTTTTCATCCTCTAGAAATGGCACTATAGTCCATCCAATTTTTCAAGTCTCAAACTTGAGTTATTAGTTATTCCCTCATGTTCCTCACCTCTTGCACCCGGCCCATTATCAAATCCTTCATACTCTATCCATTAAATATATTCTGAATCTCTGCTCTTTTTCTCTGTATCTGTTGCCACCATCATCAATAGTCTCCCAACTTGCCTTCCTGCACTCTTTCTTGCCTCCTCCTATAATTCATTCTCTAGTCAGCAGCCAGCATGATTTTAAAAAAATTTGACAACAAACTTGCATGTACTTAAAGTGTATACCTTTGTAAGTTTAACAAATATATAGGCCTGTGAAACCATCACCACAATCAATATATTCATTAATCACCCCCAAAAGTTTCTTCATATCCCTTGGTAATCCCTGAGTGCAAGAGGTGAGGAAGATGGAGGAATCACTAGTATCTCTTAAGTTTGAGACTTGAAAAATTGGATGGACTATAGTGCCATTTCTATAGTCCAATTTCTGTAATCCTTGTTTACTGTATCTCCCAAGTCACCTGTCCCCAGGCAACCACTGATCTGCTATATGTCACTACAGATTACTTTGCATTTTCCAAAAGTTTCTGTAAATGAAACCATACAATATGTACTCTCTTTTGTATGGCTTCTTTCATTCAGCATAATTACTTTGAGATTCATCCAGATTTTAGGGTTTATTTCCTTTTTTTTGTCATCCTTGCTCAGCATGTGTGTTTAGTCACTGTAAGTTGTGTCCAGCTCTTTGCAACCCTATGGACTGTAGGCTCCTCCTCTGTCCATGGGACTAGATTAGGACTCTGTACATTCACCACCAAGGGCCCAGGTTCAATCCTTGTTCAGGGAAATAAGATCCCAGAAGCTGCCTGGTGTAGCCAGTTAAAAAGNTATGCAGGTCAGGAAGCAACAGTTAGTACTGGACATGGAACAACAGACTGGTTCCAAATAGGAAAAGGATTACGTCAAGGCTGTATATTGTCACCCTGCTTATTTAACTTATATGCAGAGTACATCATGAGAAATGCTAGGCTGGAAGAAGCACAAGCTGCAATCAAGATTGCTGGGGGAAATATTAATAACCTCAGATATGCAGATGACACCACCCTTATGGCAGAAAATGAAGAAGAACTTAAAAAGCCTCTTGATGAAAGTGAAAGAGGAGAGTGAAAAAGTTGGCTTAAAGCTCACCATTCAGAAAATGAAGATCATGGCATCTGGTCCCATCATTTCATGGGAAATAGATGGAGAAACAGTGAAAACAGTGTCAGACTTTATTTGGGGGGGCTCCAAAATCACTGCAGATGGTGACTGCAACCATGAAATTAAAAGACGCTTACTCCTTGAAAGGAAAGCTATGACCAACCTAGACAGCATATTCAAAAGCAGAGACATTACTTGGCCAACAAAGGTCCGTCTAGTCAAGGCTATGGTTTTTCCAGTGGTCATGTATGGATGTGAGAATTGGACTGTGAAGAAAACTGAGTGCTGAAGAATTGATGTTTTTGAACTGTGGTTTTGGAGAAGACTCTTGAGGGTCCCTTGGACTGCAAGGAGATCCAACCAGTCCATTCTAAAGGAGATCAGTCCTGGGTGTTCATTGGAAGAAATGATGCTAAAGCTGAAACTCCAGTACTTTGGCCACCTCATGCGAAGAGTTGACTCATTGGAAAAGACTCTGATGCTGGGAGGGATTGGGGGCAGGAGGAGAAGGGGACGACAGAAGATGAGATGGCTGGATGGCATCACCGACTCGATGGACGTGAGTTTGAGTGAACTCCGAGAGATGGTGATGGACAGGGATGCCTGGCGTGCTGAAATTCATGGGGTTGCAAAGAGTCGGACACAACTGAGTGACTGAACTGAACTGAACTGAAGTGCCCCACAGAATCTGATTTCTGACCTATACTAGCTATATGACCATAAATTTCTGTATAGCTCAGTTTCCTCACCTGTAAAACTGGGCCAGTAACAATGCTGTAAACCCTGTGGGAACTCATTACCTCTCCTCTTTACTCTGCTCTAGCATGACCTGTCTAAACTTACTGCATCAACCAGTCCACTTAAGATACTCTATAGAAACAGGCCTTCTCTCTCTGTGTGTGTGCTTTTCTAGTTTTTAATAACATCTTTATTAAAATATTATCATTCCATATATCTCACCAATTTAAAGGGTAGGATTCAAGTAAACAGTGGTGTAACTATAGAAAACAGTACGGACATTGCTCAAAAAATTAAGAATAAAACTGCCATATAATGCAGAAATTTTACTTCTATGTATTTATCTAAAGAAAATTTAAAACATTAACTTGAAGAGATGTATGTACCCGCATGTTCATTGCAGCACTATTTACAATAGCCAAGGTATGGAAACAACCGTAGTGTCATCAATGGATGAATAGATATAGAAAACGTGGTGTATATATACAATGGAGTATTATCCAGCCATTAAAAGAGATTTGTCATCTGTGATAACATGGGCTTTGAGGGCATTCGCTATGTGAAATAAGTCAGATGGAAAGATAAATACCATATGATCTTATTTATATGTGAAATCTAAAAAAAAAAAACCAAACTCATGGAACAGATAGGTGGTTGCCAGAGGCAGCAAGTAGGGTGTTAGCACAATGGGTGAAGGAGTCAAACAATACAAACTTCCAGATATAAAATAAATAAATCATAGCGATGTAAGTCACCATAAATCAGGCATGGTGGCTTTAATTAATACCATATTGCATATTTGAAAATTGCTAATGAACCTTTCATACAAATGGAATCATATGAAGTTTTTTGTGACTGGTTTCCTTCATGTAGCATAATGTTTTCAAAGTTCATGTTGTAGCGTGTATCAGTACTTCATTCTTTGATGACTGAATAATACTCCATTGTGTGGATATACTACATTCTGTTTCTCTATACATCAGTTGATGAGCATTTAAGCTGTTTCCACTTTTGGCTATTATGAATAAAGTTGTTATGACATTCATGTACAAGTTTTTGTGTGAATGTAGGTTTTCAATTGTTCTGGGCATATACCTAGCAGTGAAATTGCTTGCTCATATGGTAACTCTAAGTTTCTGAGGAATTGGCAAACTATTTTCCAAGAAGATCATGCCATTTTATAATATTTTCATTAGGAGTTTATAAGAGGATATAAAATGGTGCAGCCATTTTGGGTATGTAGAATATCTCATTGAGAGTTTGACTTGCATTTTTCCAATGACTAATAATTGCTTACAAAGGTCCATAGAGTCAAAGCTATGGTATTTCCAATAGTCATGTGTGGATGTGAGAGGTGGACAATAAAAAAGGCTGAGCACATATTTTATTAATGCCTTCAAACTGTGGTGTTGGAGATAACTCTTGAGAGTCTCTTGGACAGCAAGGAAGTCAAGCCAGTCAGTCCTAAAGGAAATCAACCCTTGGATTGGACTGATTCATTGGAAGGACTGATATTGAAGCTGAAACTCCAATACTTTGGCCACCTGATGCAAAGAGCTGACTCATTTAAAAAGACCCAGATGCTGGCAAAAAATTGAAGGCAGAAGAAGAAGGGGACGACAGAGGATGAGATGGTTGGATGGCATCACTGACTCAGTGGACATGAATTTGAGCAAGCTCCAGGAGTTGGTGAAGGACAGGGAAGCCTGGCATGTTGCAATCCATAGGGTCACAAAAAGTAAAACAGGACTGAGTGAACAACAACAAGAATATCTCATTGAGTTAGATGCATTTCCCCAGTGACTAATAATGTTGAGTGTCTTTTCATGTACTTACTGATGATTGGTATATCTGCTTTGGGAAAAAGTGTCTACTGAGATCATTTGCCCATTTAAAAATAGGATTATTTGTCTTTTTATATTGAGTAATAAGGGTTTGTCATATATTCTGATAACACATCCCTTAGCAGATATATGATTTGCAAATGTTTTCTCCCATTGCAAATTATTTCCTAATTTTGTTGATAGTGCCCTTTGAAGCATGAAAGTTTTAAATTTTGATTAAAAGTGTAAGTTACTGGGACTTCCCTGGTGGTCCACCAGCTAAGACTCCACACTCAGAATGCAGAAGGCTTGGGTTGGATTCCTGGTCAGGGAACTAGATCCCAGATGCTGCAACTAAGAGTTCACATGCCACAACTAAAGATCCTTTGTGCCATAAAGAAGACTGAAGACCTGGCATGCTGCAACTAAGACCTGGCACAACCAAATAAATAAATAAATATATATATATATATTTCAGTTTCTCAGAAATTCTGATTCAGTAGGTCTGTGGTGGAGTCATGGAACCAGCATTTTTAATGCAGGCATCAGGCATTTCCTGAGGCAGTTTGGTCTACAGATGGAATTTCAGAGAACACATGTTCTTGAGAAAACTTGATTCTCCATATTCCCTGCCAAACTGTTTTTACTTTAGTCTTTTTCATCCTCTAGAAATGGCACTATAGTCCATCCAATTTTTCAAGTCTCAAACTTGAGTTATTAGTTATTCCCTCATGTTCCTCACCTCTTGCACCCGGCCCATTATCAAATCCTTCATACTCTATCCATTAAATATATTCTGAATCTCTGCTCTTTTTCTCTGTATCTGTTGCCACCATCATCAATAGTCTCCCAACTTGCCTTCCTGCACTCTTTCTTGCCTCCTCCTATAATTCATTCTCTAGTCAGCAGCCAGCATGATTTTAAAAAAATTTGACAACAAACTTGCATGTACTTAAAGTGTATACCTTTGTAAGTTTAACAAATATATAGGCCTGTGAAACCATCACCACAATCAATATATTCATTAATCACCCCCAAAAGTTTCTTCATATCCCTTGGTAATCCCTGAGTGCAAGAGGTGAGGAAGATGGAGGAATCACTAGTATCTCTTAAGTTTGAGACTTGAAAAATTGGATGGACTATAGTGCCATTTCTATAGTCCAATTTCTGTAATCCTTGTTTACTGNACTGTGGTGTTGGAGATAACTCTTGAGAGTCTCTTGGACAGCAAGGAAGTCAAGCCAGTCAGTCCTAAAGGAAATCAACCCTTGGATTGGACTGATTCATTGGAAGGACTGATATTGAAGCTGAAACTCCAATACTTTGGCCACCTGATGCAAAGAGCTGACTCATTTAAAAAGACCCAGATGCTGGCAAAAAATTGAAGGCAGAAGAAGAAGGGGACGACAGAGGATGAGATGGTTGGATGGCATCACTGACTCAGTGGACATGAATTTGAGCAAGCTCCAGGAGTTGGTGAAGGACAGGGAAGCCTGGCATGTTGCAATCCATAGGGTCACAAAAAGTAAAACAGGACTGAGTGAACAACAACAAGAATATCTCATTGAGTTAGATGCATTTCCCCAGTGACTAATAATGTTGAGTGTCTTTTCATGTACTTACTGATGATTGGTATATCTGCTTTGGGAAAAAGTGTCTACTGAGATCATTTGCCCATTTAAAAATAGGATTATTTGTCTTTTTATATTGAGTAATAAGGGTTTGTCATATATTCTGATAACACATCCCTTAGCAGATATATGATTTGCAAATGTTTTCTCCCATTGCAAATTATTTCCTAATTTTGTTGATAGTGCCCTTTGAAGCATGAAAGTTTTAAATTTTGATTAAAAGTGTAAGTTACTGGGACTTCCCTGGTGGTCCACCAGCTAAGACTCCACACTCAGAATGCAGAAGGCTTGGGTTGGATTCCTGGTCAGGGAACTAGATCCCAGATGCTGCAACTAAGAGTTCACATGCCACAACTAAAGATCCTTTGTGCCATAAAGAAGACTGAAGACCTGGCATGCTGCAACTAAGACCTGGCACAACCAAATAAATAAATAAATATATATATATATATTTCAGTTTCTCAGAAATTCTGATTCAGTAGGTCTGTGGTGGAGTCATGGAACCAGCATTTTTAATGCAGGCATCAGGCATTTCCTGAGGCAGTTTGGTCCACAGATGGAATTTCAGAGAACACATGTTCTTGAGAAAACTTGATTCTCCATATTCCCTGCCAAACTGTTTTTACTTTAGTCTTTTTCATCCTCTAGAAATGGCACTATAGTCCATCCAATTTTTCAAGTCTCAAACTTGAGTTATTAGTTATTCCCTCATGTTCCTCACCTCTTGCACCCGGCCCATTATCAAATCCTTCATACTCTATCCATTAAATATATTCTGAATCTCTGCTCTTTTTCTCTGTATCTGTTGCCACCATCATCAATAGTCTCCCAACTTGCCTTCCTGCACTCTTTCTTGCCTCCTCCTATAATTCATTCTCTAGTCAGCAGCCAGCATGATTTTAAAAAAATTTGACAACAAACTTGCATGTACTTAAAGTGTATACCTTTGTAAGTTTAACAAATATATAGGCCTGTGAAACCATCACCACAATCAATATATTCATTAATCACCCCCAAAAGTTTCTTCATATCCCTTGGTAATCCCTGAGTGCAAGAGGTGAGGAAGATGGAGGAATCACTAGTATCTCTTAAGTTTGAGACTTGAAAAATTGGATGGACTATAGTGCCATTTCTATAGTCCAATTTCTGTAATCCTTGTTTACTGTATCTCCCAAGTCACCTGTCCCCAGGCAACCACTGATCTGCTATATGTCACTACAGATTACTTTGCATTTTCCAAAAGTTTCTGTAAATGAAACCATACAATATGTACTCTCTTTTGTATGGCTTCTTTCATTCAGCATAATTACTTTGAGATTCATCCAGATTTTAGGGTTTATTTCCTTTTTTTTGTCATCCTTGCTCAGCATGTGTGTTTAGTCACTGTAAGTTGTGTCCAGCTCTTTGCAACCCTATGGACTGTAGGCTCCTCCTCTGTCCATGGGACTAGATTAGGACTCTGTACATTCACCACCAAGGGCCCAGGTTCAATCCTTGTTCAGGGAAATAAGATCCCAGAAGCTGCCTGGTGTAGCCAGTTAAAAAGAGAGATGAAGAGAGGGTAAAAATAAAAAGCAGAGTCCAACCCAGGGATCCAACCCAAGTCTCCTATGTCTCCTGCATTGGCAGGTGGGTTCTTTACCACTAGTGCCACCTGGGGAGCCATCTCCTTGTGCAGGGGCCATGCTAATCTTCTTTGTAAAATTCCAGTTTTAGTATACGTGCTGCTGAAGCAAGCACTAGGGTTTATTCCTTTTAAATACTAAGTAGTTTCCCATGGTAGGGAAATGCTAGTTTGTCCAATCATTTGTTGAACTTTTGGGATGTTTCCAACGTTTCATGATTACAAGTAAAGTCGTAAAGTCTATGTATAGGCACATCTTTTTCTTTTTACTGGCTAAGTGCTTAGCAGTAGAATGAATGGAACATATAGTCATGTTTTTATGTTGTTGTTGTTGTTTTTAAAGAAGCTACCAAGCTATTTTCCAAAGTGGCCTTATCATTTAGATTCCCACTAGTATTATATGAAAACTCCAGTTCCTGTATGTCATCACCAACACTTGGTTTGGGTTAGGTCTAATAGCTCAGTTGGTAAAGAATCTGCCTGCAATGCAGGAGACCTGTGTTCAATTCCTGGGTCAGGAAGATCACCTGGAGAAGGAAATGGCAACCCACTCCAGGATTCTTGCCTGGAGAACCCCATGGACAGAGGAGTCTGGCGGGCCATAGTCCATAGGGTCGCAAAAGTTGGACATGATTGAGAGACTAAACCACCACCACCACCGATAAGTGTTTAGTGAGTATCTCTCTGTAGTCTTAGTTTTTGCTTCCCTAATGACTATCGACATTGAATGTCTTCAATGTTATTATTTACCATTTGTGTATCTTTTGTAAAGTGTATGGTCAAATCTCTTGCCCATTTGTATGCTCAGTTTCTTATTCTTGACCTTTGAAAGTTCTCTATATTTTCGGATACAAATCTTTTATCAAATATTTAATTCGCAAATTAGTCTTTGCTTTGTATTTTTACTCTTTCTCCATCTTCTTCT
>SJYW01026577.1:0-12884 GCA_006410735.1 Raphicerus campestris
ATGCAACATCCAGTTCAGTGCTCCTTAGTCATCTTTCCTCCAAGCAGTGACTCCAGGATCCAGGTCCCTTTCAGTTACTGGCTTGACTGATCTCTGGGTCCTTTATATCCAGTCAGCTGACAAGCAGGGAGAATTGAGGATGGCAAGATGATTGCTAGGGGGCAGGCCTGGAAGCGATGTGCATTGCTTTAAACTACATTCCACTAGCCAGAGCTAGCCTCGTGACCACACTCAGATACAAAGCACCAAGAAAATATGTCAGTTTTGCAGCAAGAAGAGGAAGCAGGCTTGGTGGCGACAGTGAATGAAAGACAAAATGGCCAGCCTCTCCTGGATGATTCCCTGGTGATTCTTCTCTGAGGACTGTCCCATCCTCAGGTCCCCCTTTGCTTACCCTCCATTTGCTATCCTTTCAGATCACACCAGGCAGCAAGGCCGCCCAGTCCCAGCTCAGCCAGGGCGACCTTGTGGTGGCCATTGACGGCGTCAACACAGATACCATGACCCACCTGGAGGCCCAGAACAAGATCAAGTCTGCCAGCTACAACCTGAGTCTCACCCTGCAGAAGTAGGTGGGCGCTTTCCAGAGTCGGGGGCAGAGGCTGGGCGTGGGCACCAGGCATCCCAGGGAGAGGAGCTGTCCAGCATGGGCCAAACCCTGTGCTACCAGACCACCGCGAAGTGAGGACAGCCCCTGGGCCAGAGTGAGGACAGGCCCAAGGTGTCAAGCACCTCCACTTTGCAGAGAAGCCCAGAGAGGGTAGGGCATGGCGCTGCCAGGCTGTGGGCAGCTGGGCCTGGAGGCCAGGGTCTTGCTGCTTTCTCTGTGCACAGGCAGCCTCCCTGGGCCCGAGCAGAGGCCCATGGCTGCTAAGTATCCGAGAGACGTGGCTTCTCCCTGCTGGTCAGGCCCAGGGGATGCCCCGTTTCCCTGGGTTTCAGATGTTCTCGCCAGCCCTGCCCGGGTGGGTGCCTGGGCCCCGAGAACAACTGTCTTCACCTGCTCCTATTTCTGGCTTTTCCAGGTCGAAGCGTCCCATTCCCATCTCCACGGCAGCACCCCCAATCCAGTCCCCTCTGCCAGTGATCCCTCACCAGAAGGTAGGTGCTGGCTGCGGGTGGCAGGCTCCACTTTCAGCCATGGTTCTTGGAGTGCAGCCCTAGCCTGCCTACCTGAACTTCTGCTGGTCCCGCTCAGGCAGGGTGGTGGCGTCAGCGATGCCAGGGGCAGAGCTGGGGCAGGCCCCTGGAGAGATGCGTTCAAGCTTGGACGAAATGCTGATTTCGTGATAATGTAGGGGTCTCCACCTGGGTGCTTAGCCAACATCTGGGCCTCACGGTTGGGCTGATGGGAAATCTACTTAGTCCACAGTGTTTTCAGGGAAGAGACAAGTCAAGCAGGGACAAGTGTCCAGAAGGCTCTGACCCTCATGCTCCTGAGGGCACTAGCAGGGGCTGACTCTGGCATGAACGCCAAGGCCCCAGTTTGAATCAGTCACTCCAGGAAAAGCTCTCAGCCGTTGGGGGGTCTACCACCCCTCAGAGTTTCTCCTCAGTCACAGGCACTCTCCCGGCAGTCTTCCTTTCTCCTCCCAATTGCCTGCCCCGTGCCTTCCTTCATAGCTCAGTTGATAAAGAATCTGCCTGCAATGCAGGAGACCCCAGTTTGATTCCTGGATCAGGAAGATCCCCAGAAGGGACAGGTTACCCACTCCAGTATTCTTGGGCTTTCCTTGTGGCTCAGCCGGTAAAGAATCCGCCTGCCATGCAGGAGATCTGGGTTTGATCCCTGGGTTGGAAAGATCCCCTGGAGAAAGGAAAGGCTACCCACTCCAGTATTCTGGCCTGGAGAACTCTATGGACTGTAAAGACCATGGAGTCGCAAGGAGTCAGAGACAACTGGACCCCTGTCACTGTGAGCTACTTTTGTAGTCGGGGTGCCTGGCAGGCCGCAGTCCACAGGGCCGCAAAGAGTTGGACATGACTGAGCGACTAAGCGTGCTCTGCACTCAAGGGCTTCCCGGGTGGTGTCAGAGGTGAAGAGCCTGCCTGCCTTGTCTCCTGCAGGAGACAAGAGATGTGGGTTTGATCCCTGGCTCGGGAAGATGCCCTGGAGAAGGAGCTGGCAGCCCACTCCAGTATTCTTGCCTGGAGAATCCCACAGACAGAGGAGCCTGCTGGGATACATTCCATGGGGTCACGGAGTCGGACATGACTGAAGCTACTTGGCACACGCACGTACTGCACTCAGAAGTGCTGGTGAGGCCCAGAGGCAGGCACAGCAGCGGGCTCACCTCACCCGCCCGCCCCAGGTGCCTTCCTGGCTCCCTCTAAGCAGCTCGGTCCTGAGGGACGGGGAGCACAGGAGGCCCGGCCCACACACTCCCACCACTCTCCACCCGCCCCCCATGGCCTCCTACAGACCCTGTCCGTCCACAAGGGCAGAGTGGGCGCTGGGCGGGGTGGGGAGAGGAGGCAAGAGGAGGAGAACCGGGGTCCAGGGTGGGCGGCAGATTGAGGAAGCGGGCAGAGTGCTTCTCGGGAGAAGCTGCGGGGGCAGACGGAGGGGCGCAGATGCCAGCCCCGCTCCTCCCGCAGTTCCCCTGCGCGTCTGCCCAGCGGGTTCAGCCCCAGTCTGGAGGCTCGCCCCACTGGCCACGCGCAGCAGAGCAGGAGGCGGGGCTGTGCTCGCCAGCGTCCTCCTACAGGGGCAGGGGAACGGAGGTAGGGTAGAGGGTCTCCCTTCCCTGAGACCACACCCCCCTCGCTTCGAGTCCCACGGCAGGCCAGGCCGGCTTGGCCTCGCTTTCTGTGTGGGCTCCGCATTTAGTCTAGTTTGATGGTAGCATCAGGGCCAGGAGCCATATCCCTCACCCTGCTTTTTTTTAGAAAACTTCTTTTCCAGGTGTCCAGGCCGTCTCCCCACCCCGCACTCAGCGCAGGGCTGCAGGCTCAGGCGGCGGGCTGGGCGCTGGCACTAACCCCTCTATTTCAGGTCCACGTGGATGCGCTGGGGCGGCCGCGGCCTCTAACTGCTCTTTTCTCTCTCCCCTGCATGGCGCTGCCCTGGGCCAGGACCCCGCTCTGGACACGAACAGCAGCCTGGCAGCACCCAGCCCCCACCCCGAGGCGAGGGCCGGCCCGGGCACCCCAGGCACCCCGGAGCTCAGGCAGACCTTTAGCTCTTCCTTCTCTCAGACCTCCGTCTTCTCCTCACACACGGAGGCCTCTGACCCCGGCCCTCCCCGGGGCAGCCCCGGGGCCAAGACCAGCCTGGAGGGGGCCCTGGACCCACTCAGCCCGAAAGCCCCGCTGGGCTCAAGCCAGCCAAGGCAGTATAACAGCCCCGTTGGCCTGTACTCGGCAGAGACCCTGAGGGAGATGGCTCAGATGTATCAGATGAGCCGCCGAGGGAAGGCCTCAGGTGCTGGACTCCTAGGAGGGTAGGTAATGGGTGCACAGCTCTCCGCTAGTGGTCAGGGGCCACCTGGGTCCTCAGTGCTCACAGAGGCCTGATCAGGTCAGAGTGGGGGACTGGCCCCGTCGCGGCCAGCTCCAAGCCCAAGGGGCAGCATGTGAAAATAATCAGCCTATTGACATTTGCCCTCATTACTTGACACAAGCCAGCGTGGTGTGTCAGATTTTGCAGAGAGGGAAACTGAGGCTCAGAGAAGGCTAGAGTCAGCTGTCCAACTACTAAGCAGCTGAGTTGGGCCTGAATGCAAGCGCATCGGACTCCCCAAACTTTGACATCAGGTCACTCACCACGACAGGACAAAGCCTGTCCTAATACCTCTAAGAGCTCTGCGGCCAGGGGATGCACTGATCCCACCCCTCTGGGAGCTCTGGGGGTTAGGAGGGCACGTTCTCTAGGTCTGGTAGTGGTCTGGGAAGGCTGCCTGGAGGAGGAGCACCTGAGCTGGGTACAGAGGGATTGGGCAGTGGGGTGAGGGGAGTGGTTGGCAGGAACAACTCTGACTAGGGCGGGGAAGCAAGGGAGCAGGACTCTGAGGAGGAAGGAGCCATGCAGGAGAACTGCATGCCACCCCCTGGTTCCCAAGGTCTAGCTGATGGGACTCCTGGAGCACAGGAATAAAAAAACCCTAGAGCTGAGTGGGCACTGGGAGAGGCTGAGGGAAGGGAGCTGCCAAGCAGAGCATGCACTCGCTGCCAAGCCCAGCACATTTGTTATTATAATTTCTCCCATGGCCCCACGCAACTGGTGTCATCATCTCTGGGCTGGAGGCAGAGCAGGCCGAGTCAAGGCATATGGCCCAGCGGTTAGGGGTTCAGGGCTCTTCCACGGGACTGTCATACACCTAGACTACAGGGAGGAGACAACACATGTGTAGTGCACACTCTCCACATGCTACCTGGCATCATTGCCTGCAGTCACACAGCAGGTACACTGATGAGTCAGCATGGCAATCTGGGTCAGTTTGATCCAAGCCCACACTCTTCCCGTGACCTTGCTGTAGACGGTACCTGTACTCCACCTGCTTGCTCCTTCCCTGGGAATCTCCAGCTTCCCCAGAGCCCCGAGCTCTTTCTGGGCTTCCGAGTGAAGCTGGGTGATCCATAGTTTGAGCACTTGGATCCTGGCTTCGCTGGACCAAGGTGGCAAAGCCTTCGAACCCCAGCCCTTTTCTATACGGGGCTTCTGCTAGGAGGCTGAGGGAAAGACGAGTAGAAGCGGTGCCCTTCTCCCGCCTTGAGAAGGCTGGTAGGTCTTCTGGCCCTCTTTGGGATTAGCCCCCCAGCAGGGAGGTCAGGCTCTGGTGGATCTAAGCCTCCACTGCCCACCTGCAGTGATGGTAAGGTCTCTGCTCACTGAACCATCTATGGAGGTTGGGGACTGATTAACAGTCCACATGCTTTGTCTAACACAACTCTCTCAGCGACTTCAGAGGTGGGCATCATTCCCTCATTTGATTACTGGGCAGTAGAAGCCCAGAGAGAGCAAATCATTTGCCCAAGGTCACTCGGCTGTTGAGTGGCAGACAGGACTGGCCCTCAAGTCAGTCTGACTTCTCCCCGCAGGGAGACAGGGACCTACCTGCCTGCCCCACTCCTGCTTCTCGTGACTCCCGAGGTGCCCTCGCACTGGGGCAATGGCTTCTCAGAACCTGACAACTATCAAATTATTCCTTGACACTCAGAGCAGCAGGGCACAAGAGTTTCTCTGAAGAAAAAACGGGCTAGAGAGGGAGTGTGGTGCATGCCTCATTTCAAGCAAAAGCCGACGCTACGGCCCCAGCAGGAAGGTTGGAGCCTCTGACCAGGGGTAGCCGAGGGCCAAGGCCACCACTTGTTGCTGTGTCTAACTGCTCACGGGAGACAGGGTTGGCAAATGCTAAGCCCTATGTCTTTTCATTGCATTCTTAACCCATGCTGAAGGTTGTACATTCAGGATTCTGTTCATTCTGCGGTGGGCACCACCCTCTCAGTTTTAATGAATAAGGGGACGGAGGCTAAGACAGGTAAGTAACTTGTTCAGAGTCATAGCACTGGGAAGAGGAAAGGTCAGGATCTGAATTCTATCCTGTCTGGCTCCACAAGAAAGCTCCTTCTCTCACTCTCTGGGCGACTTGGCAACTTGTATCCCCTTAGGAGGGATGGAGAGGAAGAGAGTGGGTGCAAGCACAGCGGGGCTGCAGCCCTTCCGCCTCCTCATCTCTGGGGCTGGTCCTGAAGAGCAGTGTCCCTCAGGCCAGCAGATGCGAGGGCCCCCTCCCCAGGGCAGCCTTATAGCTTTGGCCCATTCTCCCCAAGACCTCGGTGTTCCTCTCTGAGCTATGTCTGCTGTGGGCCTCCCAGCCTTCAGGTTCTCAGGTGAAAGTTAAGCAGCGGGGCTAAACAAGGAACCGGCTACATGGGCCAGGAAGGGCAGATGCCTCCCCTGAGGCCAACACTGCCCTCTGCAGGGGACACTGGGCTGGTCAGGGCAAGGGCTGACCCTGCAGCTGTCAGCACTGGCCAAAAATGGAGAAGGAATGGGAGATCTGTGCTGGCCCTTTCCTAATATAGCTCCACCGGCAGCTATTTTGAGCCTGGGAGATCAGAGGGAATTTTATCAGCTCTGAGACAGGGTTGAGCCTAGGACTGGGGGATCTCCCTGACTTTGGTCTGGATCCCCAGGATCCTGGCCAAGAGAGGACCAGGCCAGGCCAGGCCAACGGAAGCCCAGGCTCTCCCAGCCAGAGTCCAGAGTGGTGGCAGAGTGTGGGGGCAGGGACACCACTTTCCACATTCCTCTCCCCTCAGATTTCTGACCAGCATCTCTCACTGTGAGGAATTTGCATCTAAAGAAACATAAGGGAGGCAAGGCCTCTTTCAAGGAGAGATGCTCCAGGAGGCGGGCTCTTAGATAAGAGTGAGGGTGTGGTCCCGCTCGTAGTGTCCAAGCTGGGCTGTCTTGGATGGGGGCCTTCCTGCAAAACGCCAGGGCCCACACTTCTCCCAGGCTTCCCCATTCCTCCATCCCGCACCATTGCCCATCCACAGGCTTTCATGGGTGGTTACTGGACACCTCACCGATCCCTTACTACAGTGCCTGGGAGGTGGGTCCAGAGCTGCCTGCCCCTCCTTTGGGAAGGAGAACATGTTCTCAGGGCTGCGAGAAACCCTACTGTACACACCCCAGCACCACGGCAGCTCTTGTTCGGGGAGCTCATTCGACAAGGACAAGTCTAGGGCAGCTGTGCGTGGCTGGCCAGGAGCCACCTGGGACCTCAGCCATTCCTGTAGCAGCCAGAGCTGGTCCTGTCTCCATCTTCGGCTTCTTCTCCAGGGTCTAGGGCCAGGTTGTATGCGGGAGATTCATGCACATGGTAAATGAGCACCCATGAAGATGGACCAAAAACCCTTCTCCTAGCAAAGCTTTAGGTACTGTGGACCTCGCTGCACTGGCATCTCTGACCCAAACTGAAAGGCTATGATCCAGACCCTGAGCTTCGCCCACTCCTCTCTCTGTGCTCTCTTCACCTAGTGCCTGTCTGGGCTGACTCCGCCTCCACAATGGCCGGTTTGAGGCCCCTCCCTACGTCCTTATGCTCAAACCCTCTGGCAGGAGCCTCACTCTGACAGTCCTGTCTTCTTTGCTCTTTCTCTCCTCCCCAGGTGGTAGCCAACTCTCCAGCCAAGTTAGTATCAAAGGAAAGCACGCGTGTGCGCTTGCCTGTGTATCCCAGCATGCGCCCGCGTGTCTGCGGGTCTCAACAGCGTGCGCCTGTGTCAGCATGCATGTGTACATGTATGTGCATGCGTGACTGAGGGTGCATTCGTGTCCCTGAGCGAGGCTGCATGTGTGCGAAGCTGCGAGGATGAAGTGGAGGCACTGGGGAGGGGTGCCGGGGCTCCGTCGGATGCCTGTTCCCAATTAGCTGCTGCAGCTGCTTAAGAAGGCGAGTTGGCTCTGGTGGGCTGCTGGGTGGAGTGTGTGCTGATGCTGGCTCCAGGTGAGCCTGAAGACGTGTCTAGCCTGGCCAGATCCCTCAGAAGGGCTGTGCTTGACCTTGTCCTTGTCTGCGGAGCGCGCTTAACGTTTTGAAGAGAAAAGTCTTGATGGGTAGAAGCTGGTGGGCTGCCCAGCAAGTTGGCCCTGGGGGCCCTGAGCACCCAAGCCCTCCTCCGAGGAAGAAGCCCACGCCCAGAAGAGTCTGAAGGAACAGAGCCCCTTCGTGGAGGATCCAAGCTCAGAACCCCCTGGGTGCCCAGGGGGCTGGTTTTTGCCTTCGGGGTGTCTGGACTCCGCTTCGGCTGCGGCTGCCTGTGACTCGTGACCCAGCTCTCGTCCCGAACCCCACCCCGCACCCTCTGCAGTCTGTTTCCCTGGGGGTGTGGTGAGAGATCTTTCCATGCCCCCCAGCTCAGGCTTCGTGGGGGCCTCCAGTGATCTGGGAAAGTGCAGACGGGCAAGAAACACCTTCTGCACAGGGCTCTGGGGAGGGTGAGGATCTTCCTGGCCAGACCCAGCCAGTGCAAGTGGATCCGAGGAACTTGGCTAGCCTTCCTAGGATCAGGCTTAGGGAGATCTCTCTCCACATCCTCCACCACCAGCCTTCACCTTCACCGGGGTAACACCACCTGTCGCCCTTCTCTCCTTGCACCTCTCTCCCTCGCTCCCCTGCCCGATACTCCCCCAGCGCCGACTACCAGGAACGCTTCAACCCCAGCGCCCTGAAGGACTCGGCCCTGTCGACCCACAAGCCCATCGAGGTGAAGGGGCTGGGCGGCAAGGCCACCATCATCCACGCGCAGTACAACACGCCCATCAGCATGTACTCGCAGGACGCCATCATGGACGCCATCGCCGGGCAGGCCCAGGCCCAGGGCAGTGACTTCAGCGGGTAAGCGCCTCCCCTGCCCCGCGGCGCCCGCAGACTCCGCCGCTCCAGCCCCGCGGAGCGCCCCGGCCGCTGGGCGCCATCGGGACCAGCCTTCCTCTGCCGTCTGGAGCTTGCCAGGGCACAGCCCTTGGGAGAGAGCCGGCCTTGGCATGGGCTTCTCCCTTCAGTCAGTTTCACGGTCAACGTTAAGGGCAGAGAAACACAGGCGGTGGCTCCTCCAAGCGCTTCCCGCAGCCTCTGCATTCCCCAGGCTCCCGGAGGGGCTGCTTTAGGAGGAGACTTCTGGAATCTTGTTAACCAGGGGCACACGCTGCACACCCCTGGTTCTCACAGCTGAGCCATTCTTTGAGGGGAAGTCGCCGCTTTCTTCTCAAGTCCACGCCTGGGTTTCTTGTTGGGGAAGGGGCCTCCAGACCAGTCACCCACCGAGCCGTTGGCAGGCAGCCCCGCCACAGAGCCTGGCGAGCGCCCGGGACCTGCCGCCTCCTGATCGCCCCGGGGAAGCCCAGGCTCAGGTTGGTGGGACTCAGGACATCCTTGGTTCCTGAATTTGCTTGTTAGCAGTGGTTGAGGAACTTGAGGGCCGAGTAGGGAGAGAGTTGGCCAAGAATCATTTGTGGGTGAAACTGGTAATAGTGCAGAGTTTAATGGGGCCCCCACTCCGTCCTTCTGAACTTCTGTCTCTTATCTCAGTCTCTTTCTTCTCTGCATTTCTCTCTGTCTCTCTCTCACTCTTTTTCTGCGTCTGTGGTTTCTTTCTTCCTTACACACACACACAGAACCCATACTGTGTTCTACTTGGGAACACCATTAGTGTTGACTTTCAAAACTGATTCTCTCTTTGGGTAACATGTTATCCCTGAGTCAAGATCTGCAACAGCTCAAGGCAAGAAATCTTAAACTGATTGTACTTTTTTCCAAAGCTAGGAAACCCAGATGTGTGTAACAGGGATAGAGGCATTATAAAGTCCCGGATAACTCCTGTAGTGTTTGGCCTGTGCAGAGCCCAGTCCTCATGGGCATGACGTGTGTGCAGGTTTAGGGTGCAGCCTCCAGAAGCCAATGGATGGAAAATGATGTGGTCTTCCTGGCTCTCTCAGGCTCGCAGTACTTCCTTTGGGCCACCAGGGGGCGGAGGTTGCTTTCCCTGGAGCTGTGCTGCTGCTGCTAAGTCGCTTCAGTGGTGTCCGACTCTGTGCGACTCCATAGACGGCAGCCCACCAGGCTCCTCCGTCCATGGGATTCTCCAGGCAAGAGTACTGGAGTGGGGTGCCATTGCCTTTCCCGGAGCAGCGAATCTCAAACCCCACGGGCCCAGGGCTTTAGTTCTTTGTGGAACTCTCTGGGCAGTGCTGACTTATCTCACCCCATCTTTCGATGCAGAAAATATGACCACGGAAGTTTAAAAATGCAACCATTAGCTCATGGGTGCCCAGGAAAACAAGTCTGACTGATTAAGCCAAAGAGCGAACAGGGATTTCCTGTTAATATTTGCTTGCCATGTGCGTCCTCAGCGTGATCTTAATATGGTGATATTCGCCAAAGGGAAGCACAGTGGAAGATGAGCGAGCTCAGCTGCTGACCGATTTTAAGTTTTCTGCACCTTGGGAAAAGACTGCTCTCGTTTGGTTTTACCTCTGGGATGGCCATGATGTAATTTTTTTTTTTAACATGTTGCACCATTGATCTAATCTAGGCTTCTCCTTCCTCCCACCTTCCCTCCCATCCTTTTCCTTTCCCCTGCGAAGCTGGGAAGCGACGGGCTCCCTTTTCCTTCTAACGCAGCCCTGCCGGGTTGCTGCTGCTGTGGTGCCCCTGTCTGCCCTAAGGTGCTCCGTTTCTGCTGTTAATTTCCATGATTCCTTCCTCACTGACAGTTTTCTTTTTGTCTCTCTCTCTTCCTCCTCTATCCACCCGCTCCCATAACTCATTTCTGACCCTAACCCTGCTCCCTTGTGTATGCGCCGCCCCCCGCCCTCCCATGATGGACACGCACGCACTGCTGGGCTTTCCTCTGCTTGGCAGGGCATCACCACTGGCGTAAGTAGACCCCACAGTATTTGTTCCGTCGTCCGTCTGTCTGGTTGCGGGATGGTGTATGGGTTTGGTGGGATGTGCCTGAGGACCGTGGCTCTGTCCACATTCTTCCTCACACCCACCCCACAGGTAAATGACATGCCCTGCGGCCTCGACAGGCAAGTACTTGTCTTTGGGGGTTTCCCCCAAATAACGTCACTACAGACACAGAAATCAGAGCAATGATGCCACCCTGCTAGGGCTCCTGTTCTTGCTGTGCTTTGTGGGGGCTCCCCCCAGGCTTTCTGGTCTGCACGGGGACGGTATAGACCTGAACGTCAGAATCCACAGCAGGCCATTACTCAGGGAGAGGGTGATGAGGGGCCCTCTTGGAGGCCACTCCCCAGAATCCTCATGAAAGATGGATCTGAAGGAGCCAGCCCCTACCAGGACCACCCATAGGAGGTGAAACCTGAGTCAGACTTGGGGGCAGTGTACAGTGGAGTGATCGCCCACGGGTGACCTTGATGTTGTGGTGACTGTGGAGTGTGTTTGGTGGTAAGAAATTCATGCTGGGAGTGGCTCCAGACAGTGGCCTCCGACCCAGGGTCCCAGGACTGCAGGGCCTGTTCTCTCCCTTCTCTGCATATATTATGTCTGGGCCCCAGACTCTCAGAAGGCACAACAGTTCCTTCGTCTGGTTCCCAGTGTCTGTTGCGGCAGCACCACAGGTCCCTGCTCTTTGCACAGCGTTGTGGGAAGGGAAGCCGACAATGGGACTCCTAAGGGAGTCACTTCTGGGGCTCTCATTCTTGAGCCCTTGGAGCTCTGGAAGGAACAGAGAAATATGTTCCCTCAAGGGAACATTCCAGGGAAATAGCAGCAAAAGCCTTCCAGCTGATTCAGGTCCCCTTGAGACTCCTCCCTGTGCTAGAGATGACCTCCACAGTGAGATCCCAGCCTCTCCTCTGCTCCCAGTCTCCTCCCTGGCTGGGACCCCCTAAGGATCTGCTGGTTTCCCTATCTGATCCCAACCCCAGGCTGCCAGGACCGGTAGCTCTCTGGGCCAGGGCAGAGCCTTCAGGAAAGCAGGGTAGCTCCACCCCGCCCTGGTCAGTTACCTTCTGTCATCTTTCTCCTCCTCTGCTCATGTAGCCCACTCTGAGCTGACACGGGGGACCAATCCTGGGAGACTATGCCATTTCTCCTGTCCAGCTCCTTGCAGAGAGGGTAGACGACAGAAGCACTGGGGGTGTCGTCTTTGCAGCTAGCCAGCACCGGGGGGCTGGGGGGAGAGGCCAAGGGGGCCACAGCAGCAGGGTGTGTGCGCCTAGACAGGGGGAGTGCCTGGGCCGGGCCATGTCTCCAGGTGCGGAGCGCCTGGGGTGTGCCCTCCCCAGCGGGCAGCAGTGGCCTTCCTGAGCCTGTTGCTGCAGAGGGTCTGATGGAAAGAAGGCTGACCTGGGGGCTGGGAAGCCTGGGTTCTAACTCCATGGGGGTCTGTACAGGACATAACCTGGAACTAGTCAGCCAGCCTCTCTGGACCTAGTTTCAGCGTCAGTAAGAGGAGAGAGCTGGGCCCCCGGTCCACAGGCTGGGGGAACAGGCTGTTGTTATTCTGAGCTTCTCCTGAACCCACCCTGACCCTGAGAGAGTGGACTGGGCAGCCTGGCCCCCAGCCCTCTCTGGTGGGCGAGTGGTCATCTGCAAAGCTTTTAATGTATCTTGCCCTGCAGTCTGAGCTGGGCTGATAGACCTTGTACTCAAGGGACTCTAGAGTTCCTTCTGGTTCTGATCAAGGATTTGTTCATGCAACTAAGTTTTGAGCACCTACCATATGACAGACCTTAGGGGTCTCAGCGAAGGTCACCAAGTCCCCTCAAAAGGCTGTGTTCTCCTGGGACAGAAGGACTGGTGACCCTCCCCACAACTCCACTCCCAGCTCCCTTGGACGAGAAGCCCCACTATTCCTGGGTGATGCTGGCCCTCTGGGGCCCAGTTGTCTTGTTTTGTCAACCACATCCTCGCCGAGCTTGCTTCTTTCTGCTGAGCAGGAGCCCACAGTCCTCTTCCAGAGAAGTCACAACAGTGGTGGCTGCCAGTTTGAATCCCAAGCTTTGAGGAGGCCAAGGGACTGACCTTGAGGAAGCCTCCGAGTCCCCAAGTAGCCTGTCCTCACCCAGCCCCAAACTCAGGAACTGCTTAGCGAGGCCAAAATTACTTCCAGAAGCCCTCTTCTGCCTCTGCGTTCCTTCAAGGAGCTGGATCTGCTCCCGAGGGGGCGGGTATCTTCAGACCTGTCTCTGGAGATAGACTGGGGGGTGGGGTGGTGTTGACAGGAGGGTCTGAGCCTCCTGACCCTCCGTGAGTGGAATTCGCTGACTCACTGTGACCTCCCTGAGCACTGAGGACCCAGGCCAAGCCCTTGTTGCAGCTCTCAGATGGCAGCGGGGAAAGGCAACGGTGGGCTCAGACAAGTAGGGGGGGCTGCCAACAGGCTTGGGGGGTGTTGGGGGAGGG
>SJYW01026580.1:0-12182 GCA_006410735.1 Raphicerus campestris
GCTGGGAGGGATTGGAGGCAGGAGGAGAAGGGGACGACAGAGGATGAGATGGCTGGTTGGCATCACTGACTCGATGGACGTGAATCTGAGTGAACTCCAGGAGTTGTTGATGGACAGGGAAGACTGGCGTGCTGCGATTCATGGAGTCGCAAAGAATCAGACACGACTGAGTGACTGAACTGAACTGAAGCATGAAAATGAGATGATTAACAAAGGGACTGTGGAACACAAGAGACGTTTTAAAAGTCCGTGGACTAAAGCACAGAACAGTGCCTTGCTTACAGGCGTATTTATTGAGTGGATAAATGCAAATACCTCTCCTCTACTCCTGCTAAAGAACAAAGTCCAAATTCAAAGTCTTTAAGTACAAGTTTTAAACTGTCTAAACAGAGAATTATTCTGAGTGGGAAAAAGAACTATGCTGACATTTTTTCAAAATGGCTAAAGTAATTTTAATATCCTAAGTTAGTCAAGTAATAATAAGAAAGCAAAAACATCCAAACTGTCATCTTGTTTCCCCTACAGTTTATCTTCTTATGCTCAAAACATGATGGAATTTATGGAGATTTAGAAAAGTTATGAAAACATTTTAAGTAAATTAGTTTCCTTTTTTCTAAACTGGGCAAATGAACTTCTATGGGAAAAGGAAGAAAATATGTTCACTTAACAGATATAAAGGCTGCACAGTTTTAGTTAATGCATATATGGGATTTAGAAAGATGGTAATGATTATCTTATATGCAAGGCAGCAAAAGAGACACAGGTGTAAAGAACAGACTTTTGGATTATTCTGGAAAAGTCAAGAGTGGGATGATTTGAGAGAATAGCACTGAAACATGTATATTACCATATGTAAAACAGATGGCCAGTGCAAGTTCAATGCATGAAGCAGGGCACTCAACCAAGAAGGATGGGGTGGGGAGAAAGGTGGGAGTGGAGAGAGGTGGAAGGGGAGCTCACGATGGGGGAGGAGACACATGTACACCTGTGACTGATTCATGTCAATGTACGGCAAAAGTCACCACAATATTGTACTTATACTCCAATTAAAATAAATTAATTTTGAAAAAAGACTGCACAGTTCAGTTATGTTAATATGTTACATATATTAATTGTTAACTTAGGGAGAAAGAGAAGGGAAATGTTAAATGAGATGAAATTCTACTTTGTACATCACACTACGAATTATAGTTTTATTTTATTGGCAATATACAATATGAAACATTTTACATTTCTGCAAAGATCTTCCTTCTCAAAGCTGGCTAGGCTACATCTTCAAGTAACTCATGCTCCTGCCCTTACTGTCCCTCCTTTTTCCTGCCTGGAAAAGAGTCAACAGGACATATTACCCAACAGGCCTCTGGCACAATACCAAGCTAACCCTTGGGGAAGTCTCACCCTGGTGTCTGTTTTGTTCAATATTTTATTCCTATGGTTGCATTAGAGGCTTGCAACACTTTAAGCTTAACTCACAATGTGCTTTGTACACAAACTTTTGTTACCAACACTATATGACATCAGGGCAACAGGAATTCTCACTTACTTTAGAAGTTGGAAAGCTTTCCAATATTTTTTCCTATTCATGTAACTGAGATACAAAGCATATAGTAACGAAATATAGTACAACTCTGAAGGTTTCAAAGTTTGTCACCCCCTTGTCTCCTTTTATGATATTTGCCATCTTCTCATTTTATTTCTGGTCCCATGCATACTAAGGTGGCCTTTCCTTTTGATCAGCTATCATTTTGGGAAAATGAATCCCTACAGAGTTCTAAAAGGAACTTTCTTGGAGCACTTTCACTTTCATAGGGTATTCTGAAAGGCTGCAATCTGTTCAAGATCCTTCTGTTAGGAGAGATATTTTGAGACAGAGATACCATTTTGATATCCTTTAGGTCATGCTACTCTGGTGGCCCTATATATTTTCTTCCTTAAAAGTTTGGCCCAGTATGGTTTCTAGCATTAGCAAATTTGATTAATGATTTCAGTGCCCTGGTTTCATTTAACCCTGGTGATATGTTGATTAGGGTGCCCTAGCTAAATGTTGAAGCAACTACCATCACAGTCTAAGAGTGGGATAGGGAGCTTTTGTTATAACCTTACTCCTAGGGATATTCTTCTTGCAGGGATCTGGCCCTGTCTTTTACTTCCTAGAGGCCTACTCTCTGGGATTTGTTGATGTTGGTTCACTCAGTAAGGAGACTAAGTCCAAGTTTATGGCAACAACATGGCAGAAAAGCCAGAGCCAGAAGGAGAAGGGAAGAGGAGGGGAGTGAAGAAGGAAAGATAGAAAACCTATAAAGATGCTTTAAAAAAGTATATATACATTTTGGTTAGTTAAAGAGAAAATTTAATTTTATGATTTAAGAATTTAAAAATCACATGTTAGGAGACTATCTTTTAATGACTCAGTTCAGTTCAGTTCAGTCACTCAGTCGTGTTCGACTCTTTGCAACCCCATGAACCGCAGCACACCAGGCCTCCCCGTCCATCACCATCTCCTGGAGTCTACCTAAACTCATGTCCATTGAGTCGGTGATGCCATCCAACCATCTCATCCTCTGTCCTCCCCCTCTTCTCCTGCCCTCAATCCTGCCCAACATCAGGGTCTTTTCAAATGTGTCAGCTCTTCACATCAGTTGGCCAAAGTATGGGAGTTTCAGCTTCAACATCAGTCCTTTCAATGAACACCAAGCACTGATTTCCTTTAGGATGGACTGGTTGGACCTCCTTGTAGTCCAAGGGACTCTCAAGAGTCTTCTCCACCATTGCAGTTCAAAAGCTTCAATTCTTCAACACTCAGCTTTCTTTATAGTCCAAATCTCACATTGATAGGTGACTACTGGAAAAACCATAGCCTTGACTAGATGGACCTTTGTTGGCAAAGTAATGTCTCTGCTTTTTAATATGCTGTCTAGCCAAGATGGCGGAGGAGTAGGATGGGGAGACCACTTTCTCCCCCACTAATTCATCAAAAGAACATTTGAATGCTGAGTAAATTCCACAAAAATACTTTTGAATGCTGGCAGAGGACATCAGGAACCCAGATAAGTAGCCCATTGTCTTTGAAAGGAGGTAGGAAAAAATATAAAAGATAACAAGAGAGACAAAAGAGGTAGGGATCTGTCTTGGGAAGGGAGTCTTAAAAAAGAGAGAACTTAATTACTTTATAATATTGTATTGGTTTTGCCACACATCAACATGAATCTGCCTCAAGTATACACGTGTTCCCCATCCTGAACCCCCCTCCCTCCTCCTTCCCTGTACCATCCCTCTGGGTAGTCCCAGTGCACCAGCCCCAAGCATCCAGTATCATGCATAGAACCTGGACTGGCGAATGATTTCATATATGATATTATACATGTTTCAATGCCATTCTTCCAAATCATCCCACCCTCTCCAGCTCCCACAGAGTTGCAATTAATCTCCAATTAAAATAAATAAATTTATATTAAAAAGTTAAAAAAAAAAAAGATGAGACAGGTGGGAAAAAGAAAAGTGAAATAAGTTTCCAAACACCAGGAAACACTCTCACCTGAGTCTGTGGCAAGCCTTGGAACCTCAGAGGGCAACATAACAGAGAGTAAAAATAAATAAACAATTAAAACCCACAGATTACAGTGCTCAATGGTAATCCCAACAGACAAGCAGCGCAGACACCCGCATCTGCCATTAGCAATCAGGGGCTGGGCAGGGAGGTGCTGGCTGCATTGCTTAGAGTAAGGACCGGGCCTGATGCCCCAAGGGCAATCTGAGGGAAGTAACTTGAGATAGCAAACCAGAGCCCTAAACTAAGACACTGCCAGGCCCGCTCACAGAACAAAGGACTGAGCAGAGCTGGCTGGCTGCAGATCGGCCCATCCCTGGCCAGAGACAGGCAGGAGAGGGCAGCCAGAGCTGGAAGGGGACAATCATGAACCCAGAGATGCATCACCCACCAAAATGCAAGCAGGCTTCATTGCTAACCAAGACTACTTGGGATTCTGGACTGTCGACATCTGCCGGGAGGATTGCAGCCAGAGATCAGCTCCCCAGAAGAGACACATGGGGCACCTGAGAAGGTGCACCAGTTGTACACCCAGAAAACTGAACAGCAGGGACGGGGGAGGCAATAAGTTGTAGTGACCGCACTTGCCAAACACCTGGTCACCTGAGCTGCTCGGACCTGGGAAGGGCACAAAATGCAGGCCCAATCGAGTCTGCACCTCTGAGGACTACCTGAGTACCTGAACCTGAGTGGCTTAGACCTGGGATGTGCATACAATCCAGGGCCAGCCTCAGACAGTTCCCGGCAGAGCAACCTAGAGCCTAAGCAGTGTAGACAGGGAAAGCACACAAGCTGTGAGCAGGGGCAAACCCAGTGTGGCCGAGACACTGCAAGCACATGCCAGTGTTATTTGTTTGCAGTGTTCCTCCAGCCCTACAGCACGACTGAATAAATGAGCCTAAAAAAGTGTCCACCACCACCCCCTTGTGTCAGGGTGGAAATTAGACACTGAAGAGACCAGCAAACAGAAGACGCTAAAACAGAAGTAACCGCCTTGGAAGTGACAGGTTCAATAGATTAACCCCTGTAATTAACACCGACTGCATAGGAAGGGGCCTATAGATCTTGAGAAGTATAAGCCGGATCAAGGAACTATCTGAAAATGGACTGACCCCACACTGTCCGCAACAACACCAGAGAAAGTCCTAGATATATTTTTACTATTACCATTTTTTAATTAAAAAATTTTAAATTTTAAGTCCTCTATTACTCCTTTAATTTTCATTTTATAACCTACTATTACTTTGCAAAAAAGACACTACTTTTAAAGCAAACTTCATTTTATATATATATATATATTTTTTTTTTTTAAATAAATTTTGTGATTTTGTTTTTTTCTTTAATATTGTATTTCTGAGAATCCAACCTCTACTCTAGATTTTCAATCTTTGCTTTTTGGTATTTGTTATCAATTTTTTACCTTTAAGAACCCAGTCTTCAGTACCCATTTCTACATGGGTGCGAGATTACTGGCTTGATTGCTCTCTTCCTCTTTGAACTCATCTTTTTCTCCACCAGGTCGCCTCTATCTCCTCCTTCCCCCTTCTCTTCTCTACCCAACTTGGTGAATCTATTTGTGTGTTCTGGACTGTGGAGAACATTTAGGGAACTGATTACTGGCTGAATCCATCTCTCTCCTTTTGATTCCCCCCTTTTGATTCCCCCCCTTTATCTTCTTGGTCATCTCTGTCTCCTTCCTCCCTCTTCTCTTCTCTGTGTAACTATGTGAACATCTCTGAGGGATTCAGACTGTGGAGAGCACATAAGGAAATGATTACTGGCTAGCTTTCTCCCTTCTCTTTTGATTCCCCCTCTTCTCCTAGTCACCTCTAACTCTTTCTTTCCTCTTCTCTTCTCCATGTAACTCTGTGGACCTCTCTGGATATCCCTCACTGTGGAGAAGTTTTTCATCTTTAACCTAGATGTTTTATCAACAGTGCTGTATAGATGGAGAGGTCTTGAGGCTACTGTAAGAATAAGACTGAAAACCAGAGGCCAGAGGCTTAAGTCCAAATCCTAAGAACACCAGAGAACTCTTGACTCCAGGGAACATTAATTGAAAGGAGCTTATCAAATGCCTCTATACTTGCACTGAAACCAAGTACCATCCAATGGCCAACAAGTTCCAGAACAACACATACCACAAAAATTCTCCAGCAACACAGGAACATAGACTTGAGCTTCAATATATGGGCTGCCCAAAGTCACTCCAAACACATTCAGTTCAGTTCAGTTCAGTTCAGTCACTCAGTCGTGTCCGACTCTTTGCGACCCCATGAATCGCAGCACACCAGGCCTCCCTGTCCATCACCAACTCCCAGAATTCACTCAGACTCACGTCCATCGAGTCAGTGATGCCATCCAGCCATCTCATTCTTGGTCATCCCTTTCTCCTCCTGCTTCCCAATCCCTCCCAGCATCAAAGTCTTTTCCAATGAGTCAACTCTTCGCATGAGGTGGCCAAAGTACTGGAGTTTCAGCTTTAGCATCATTCCTTCCAAAGAATTCTCAGGGCTGATCTCCTTCAGAATGAACTGGCTGGATCTCCTTAAAGTCCAAGGGACTCTCAGGAGTCTTCTTCAACACCACAGTTCAAAAGCACCAATTCTTTGGCACTCAGCCTTCTTCACAGTGCAACTCTCACATCCATACATGACCACAGGAAAAACCATAGCCTTGACNTGGTCCCATGCATACTAAGGTGGCCTTTCCTTTTGATCAGCTATCATTTTGGGAAAATGAATCCCTACAGAGTTCTAAAAGGAACTTTCTTGGAGCACTTTCACTTTCATAGGGTATTCTGAAAGGCTGCAATCTGTTCAAGATCCTTCTGTTAGGAGAGATATTTTGAGACAGAGATACCATTTTGATATCCTTTAGGTCATGCTACTCTGGTGGCCCTATATATTTTCTTCCTTAAAAGTTTGGCCCAGTATGGTTTCTAGCATTAGCAAATTTGATTAATGATTTCAGTGCCCTGGTTTCATTTAACCCTGGTGATATGTTGATTAGGGTGCCCTAGCTAAATGTTGAAGCAACTACCATCACAGTCTAAGAGTGGGATAGGGAGCTTTTGTTATAACCTTACTCCTAGGGATATTCTTCTTGCAGGGATCTGGCCCTGTCTTTTACTTCCTAGAGGCCTACTCTCTGGGATTTGTTGATGTTGGTTCACTCAGTAAGGAGACTAAGTCCAAGTTTATGGCAACAACATGGCAGAAAAGCCAGAGCCAGAAGGAGAAGGGAAGAGGAGGGGAGTGAAGAAGGAAAGATAGAAAACCTATAAAGATGCTTTAAAAAAGTATATATACATTTTGGTTAGTTAAAGAGAAAATTTAATTTTATGATTTAAGAATTTAAAAATCACATGTTAGGAGACTATCTTTTAATGACTCAGTTCAGTTCAGTTCAGTCACTCAGTCGTGTTCGACTCTTTGCAACCCCATGAACCGCAGCACACCAGGCCTCCCCGTCCATCACCATCTCCTGGAGTCTACCTAAACTCATGTCCATTGAGTCGGTGATGCCATCCAACCATCTCATCCTCTGTCCTCCCCCTCTTCTCCTGCCCTCAATCCTGCCCAACATCAGGGTCTTTTCAAATGTGTCAGCTCTTCACATCAGTTGGCCAAAGTATGGGAGTTTCAGCTTCAACATCAGTCCTTTCAATGAACACCAAGCACTGATTTCCTTTAGGATGGACTGGTTGGACCTCCTTGTAGTCCAAGGGACTCTCAAGAGTCTTCTCCACCATTGCAGTTCAAAAGCTTCAATTCTTCAACACTCAGCTTTCTTTATAGTCCAAATCTCACATTGATAGGTGACTACTGGAAAAACCATAGCCTTGACTAGATGGACCTTTGTTGGCAAAGTAATGTCTCTGCTTTTTAATATGCTGTCTAGCCAAGATGGCGGAGGAGTAGGATGGGGAGACCACTTTCTCCCCCACTAATTCATCAAAAGAACATTTGAATGCTGAGTAAATTCCACAAAAATACTTTTGAATGCTGGCAGAGGACATCAGGAACCCAGATAAGTAGCCCATTGTCTTTGAAAGGAGGTAGGAAAAAATATAAAAGATAACAAGAGAGACAAAAGAGGTAGGGATCTGTCTTGGGAAGGGAGTCTTAAAAAAGAGAGAACTTAATTACTTTATAATATTGTATTGGTTTTGCCACACATCAACATGAATCTGCCTCAAGTATACACGTGTTCCCCATCCTGAACCCCCCTCCCTCCTCCTTCCCTGTACCATCCCTCTGGGTAGTCCCAGTGCACCAGCCCCAAGCATCCAGTATCATGCATAGAACCTGGACTGGCGAATGATTTCATATATGATATTATACATGTTTCAATGCCATTCTTCCAAATCATCCCACCCTCTCCAGCTCCCACAGAGTTGCAATTAATCTCCAATTAAAATAAATAAATTTATATTAAAAAGTTAAAAAAAAAAAAGATGAGACAGGTGGGAAAAAGAAAAGTGAAATAAGTTTCCAAACACCAGGAAACACTCTCACCTGAGTCTGTGGCAAGCCTTGGAACCTCAGAGGGCAACATAACAGAGAGTAAAAATAAATAAACAATTAAAACCCACAGATTACAGTGCTCAATGGTAATCCCAACAGACAAGCAGCGCAGACACCCGCATCTGCCATTAGCAATCAGGGGCTGGGCAGGGAGGTGCTGGCTGCATTGCTTAGAGTAAGGACCGGGCCTGATGCCCCAAGGGCAATCTGAGGGAAGTAACTTGAGATAGCAAACCAGAGCCCTAAACTAAGACACTGCCAGGCCCGCTCACAGAACAAAGGACTGAGCAGAGCTGGCTGGCTGCAGATCGGCCCATCCCTGGCCAGAGACAGGCAGGAGAGGGCAGCCAGAGCTGGAAGGGGACAATCATGAACCCAGAGATGCATCACCCACCAAAATGCAAGCAGGCTTCATTGCTAACCAAGACTACTTGGGATTCTGGACTGTCGACATCTGCCGGGAGGATTGCAGCCAGAGATCAGCTCCCCAGAAGAGACACATGGGGCACCTGAGAAGGTGCACCAGTTGTACACCCAGAAAACTGAACAGCAGGGACGGGGGAGGCAATAAGTTGTAGTGACCGCACTTGCCAAACACCTGGTCACCTGAGCTGCTCGGACCTGGGAAGGGCACAAAATGCAGGCCCAATCGAGTCTGCACCTCTGAGGACTACCTGAGTACCTGAACCTGAGTGGCTTAGACCTGGGATGTGCATACAATCCAGGGCCAGCCTCAGACAGTTCCCGGCAGAGCAACCTAGAGCCTAAGCAGTGTAGACAGGGAAAGCACACAAGCTGTGAGCAGGGGCAAACCCAGTGTGGCCGAGACACTGCAAGCACATGCCAGTGTTATTTGTTTGCAGTGTTCCTCCAGCCCTACAGCACGACTGAATAAATGAGCCTAAAAAAGTGTCCACCACCACCCCCTTGTGTCAGGGTGGAAATTAGACACTGAAGAGACCAGCAAACAGAAGACGCTAAAACAGAAGTAACCGCCTTGGAAGTGACAGGTTCAATAGATTAACCCCTGTAATTAACACCGACTGCATAGGAAGGGGCCTATAGATCTTGAGAAGTATAAGCCGGATCAAGGAACTATCTGAAAATGGACTGACCCCACACTGTCCGCAACAACACCAGAGAAAGTCCTAGATATATTTTTACTATTACCATTTTTTAATTAAAAAATTTTAAATTTTAAGTCCTCTATTACTCCTTTAATTTTCATTTTATAACCTACTATTACTTTGCAAAAAAGACACTACTTTTAAAGCAAACTTCATTTTATATATATATATATATTTTTTTTTTTTAAATAAATTTTGTGATTTTGTTTTTTTCTTTAATATTGTATTTCTGAGAATCCAACCTCTACTCTAGATTTTCAATCTTTGCTTTTTGGTATTTGTTATCAATTTTTTACCTTTAAGAACCCAGTCTTCAGTACCCATTTCTACATGGGTGCGAGATTACTGGCTTGATTGCTCTCTTCCTCTTTGAACTCATCTTTTTCTCCACCAGGTCGCCTCTATCTCCTCCTTCCCCCTTCTCTTCTCTACCCAACTTGGTGAATCTATTTGTGTGTTCTGGACTGTGGAGAACATTTAGGGAACTGATTACTGGCTGAATCCATCTCTCTCCTTTTGATTCCCCCCTTTTGATTCCCCCCCTTTATCTTCTTGGTCACCTCTGTCTCCTTCCTCCCTCTTCTCTTCTCTGTGTAACTATGTGAACATCTCTGAGGGATTCAGACTGTGGAGAGCACATAAGGAAATGATTACTGGCTAGCTTTCTCCCTTCTCTTTTGATTCCCCCTCTTCTCCTAGTCACCTCTAACTCTTTCTTTCCTCTTCTCTTCTCCATGTAACTCTGTGGACCTCTCTGGATATCCCTCACTGTGGAGAAGTTTTTCATCTTTAACCTAGATGTTTTATCAACAGTGCTGTATAGATGGAGAGGTCTTGAGGCTACTGTAAGAATAAGACTGAAAACCAGAGGCCAGAGGCTTAAGTCCAAATCCTAAGAACACCAGAGAACTCTTGACTCCAGGGAACATTAATTGAAAGGAGCTTATCAAATGCCTCTATACTTGCACTGAAACCAAGTACCATCCAATGGCCAACAAGTTCCAGAACAACACATACCACAAAAATTCTCCAGCAACACAGGAACATAGACTTGAGCTTCAATATATGGGCTGCCCAAAGTCACTCCAAACACATTCAGTTCAGTTCAGTTCAGTTCAGTCACTCAGTCGTGTCCGACTCTTTGCGACCCCATGAATCGCAGCACACCAGGCCTCCCTGTCCATCACCAACTCCCAGAATTCACTCAGACTCACGTCCATCGAGTCAGTGATGCCATCCAGCCATCTCATTCTTGGTCATCCCTTTCTCCTCCTGCTTCCCAATCCCTCCCAGCATCAAAGTCTTTTCCAATGAGTCAACTCTTCGCATGAGGTGGCCAAAGTACTGGAGTTTCAGCTTTAGCATCATTCCTTCCAAAGAATTCTCAGGGCTGATCTCCTTCAGAATGAACTGGCTGGATCTCCTTAAAGTCCAAGGGACTCTCAGGAGTCTTCTTCAACACCACAGTTCAAAAGCACCAATTCTTTGGCACTCAGCCTTCTTCACAGTGCAACTCTCACATCCATACATGACCACAGGAAAAACCATAGCCTTGACTAGATGGACCTTAGTGGGCAAAGTAATGTCTCTGCTTCCAAACACATTGACATCTCATAACTCATTACTGGACACTTCATTGCACTTCAGAGAGAAGAAATCCAGCTCCACTCACTAGAACACTGACACAAGCTTCCCTAACCAGGAAACCTGCACAAGCCACCCGTACAACCCCACCCCCAGTGAGGAAACTCCACATTAAAGAGAACTCCACAAACTGCCAGAATATGGAAAGGCCATCCCAAACAGCAATATAAACAAGATGAAAAGACAGAGGAACAAGATAAAGGTAAAGGAACAAGATAAATGCCCACCAAACCAAACCAAAGAGGAGGAGGTAGGGAATCCACCTGATAAAGAATTACAAATAATGACAGTGAAGATGATTCAAAATCTTGGAAAAAAAATAGAGTTACAGATAAATAGCCTGGGACAAGGACTGAGAAGATGCAAGAAAGGTTTAACAAGGACCTAGAAGAAATAAAACAGAGTCAATATATAATGAATAATGCAATAAATGAGACAAAAAACACTCTGGAGGGAACCAACAGTACAATAATGGAGGCAGAATATAGGATAACTGAGTTAGAAGATAGAATGTTAGAAACAAATGAAACAGAGGAAAAAAGAAAAACGAATTAAAAGAAATGAAGACAACCTCAGAGACCTCTGGGACAATGTTAAACGACCCAACATTCCAATCATAGGAATCCCAGAAGAATAAGACAAAAAGAAAGGCCATGAGAAAATGCTTGAGGAGATAATAGTTGAAAAACCTGAGAATCCCAAACAGGCTAAACCCAAGGTGAAACACCCCAAGACACATATTAATCCACTTAATGAAGACCAAAAACAAAGAACAAATATTAAAAGCAGCAAGGTAAAAACAACAAATAACACACAAGGGGATTCCCATAAGGATAACAGCTGATCTTTCAACAGAAACTCTTCAGGCCAGGAGGAAATGACAGGACATACTTAAAGTGATGAAAGAAAATAACCTACAGCCCAAATTACTGTAAGCAGCAAGGATCTCATTCAAAGATGAAGGAAAAATCAAAAGCTTTACAGACAAGCAACAGCTGAGCGAATTCAGCACAACCAANAAATGACAGGACATACTTAAAGTGATGAAAGAAAATAACCTACAGCCCAAATTACTGTAAGCAGCAAGGATCTCATTCAAAGATGAAGGAAAAATCAAAAGCTTTACAGACAAGCAACAGCTGAGCGAATTCAGCACAACCAAACCAGCTCGCCAACAAATGCTAAAGGATCTTCTGTAGACAGGAAACACAGAAAGAGTGTATAAACTCGAACCCAAAACAATAAAGTAAAGGGCAATGGGATCATATTTATCAATAATTACCTTAAATGTTATTGGGTTGAATGCCCCAACCAAAAGACAAAGACTGGCTGAAT
>SJYW01026582.1:0-15800 GCA_006410735.1 Raphicerus campestris
GTGAGGGGCGGCCCTTCCAGGAGGAAGGTGGAAAAAACCGAGGGCAGATCTGGAGGGGCGGGGACCCCCCCAGAACTGGGGCGGGACTTCCGCTACCCGCGCGAGGTGGAAGGTCCGGCTCTGGCTGTGGACGCCCTGCGCCCCGCCAGCCAGCGCCGCCCGTATCCTCTCCCGCCCCGGTGCCCTCCTAAGCCCTCCACCCGGTTTCTGAAGGCGGGCTGACGCTTATGCGCCCCACATCTCGGGGTCCCCGCCCCCTCCTCTCGACACCCTTCCTCATCCTTGAGGCTCGCCAGACCCTATTCTGCCGGGACATCATTTTATTTTTAAGGAAGGGAAGCAGAACGGAGTGTGATGTCCCCAACAGCACTCAGTCATCCCCTAGTCCCCCAACAACAGGGAGTGGTCAGGCAGGCCAAGCAGGTGCCCAGCTCCACCCGGCTGTCCTGGAGGTCCTGGGGGCACCTGCTCCCCTCCTCTCTTCCTGGAACCCGGCCTTGTTCCCAGGAGGACCATCCAGGATTATCGTCCCTCCCACATCCCGTTGTCTTCCTCCTCAGCAATCACTTCTTTGGAAATTCCATTTCCCGCTAGTCAGTAACCTGATAGCGACCTGCCACAGCATTTTCAGGAAACAGTCAGCTGGGCATCCATTGTACAAGCCAAGAATAGGAAAGATATAAGCCCAGAACTCCTGGCTGGTCAGACCTTGACTCTCAGTTATTAGACCGGCCTCAAACCTAGCCAGAGCCTCCTCGCTTGTAGGATAATTCATCCTGACAAATATTAATACACCAGCCATCACACTTCAAGCCCTTCCACTCACGGTAGAAAAATCAGAAAATCTTAACTGATGCTTCATCTTCCCTTCAGTGCTCCCAAAGTGGCAATAAAGGATAAACCTGTCACTACCTGGCATGTTGTCAGGACATGTCTTCCCCTTATATTTGCAAATGAAATTCCTCAGACAGAATCCTGGGATGTGGGCCTGTGTCGGCAGCCGTGTGTTGACCAGTGGGAGGGACGAGCTCTGCCCAGCAGAGGGCAGGAAGTGTGAGCTCTCAGGCACCGAAGCCAATGGTCTCTACAGCAGCACAGCCACGGACCATATCCCCCAGATTCACACGCTGAAGCTTGTTCCCGGATGTGAGTGTTTGGCGGGGATGAGGTCATGAACATGGAGTCCCGTGAACAAGATTAGTGCACCTTCAGGAGAGACCCTAGAGAGCACCCTCATCCCATGGGCCACAAGAGAAGCAGAGCGGACACCTGTCTGTGAGTCAGGAAGCAAGTCCTCACCTGGCAATGCATTTGCGCATGACTTGATCATAGAATTCTACCCTCCAAAGAGTAGAACAGAGGTGGAAACCTCTGCTGTTTCTGAGCCACCAGTCTGTAGTATCATTGGGGTAGCAGTTAGCGGGGTGGATGTATGGTCTTCCAGAAACGCCTAGATTCGCTTGGCCCACCCGTGCGCTGAGCCAGCAGGGAGCAGCAGGTGCCACTTGTCAGCTGGGGCTGTTATGACGGACACCACAGACGGGGGCTGAGACAGCAAGTGTCTATTTCTCACATTTTTGGAGCCTGGTGTTCCAAGATCAAAGTGCAGACGGATCCTGCATCTGTTGAGGGCCCTCTCACTGGTTTGCAGACAGCAGTCTTCTCAGAAGGTGGAGATCAGAGAGCGAGGAAGGAAGCTCATATCTCTTCCTGTGCTGTTCTTCGTCGCTTAGTGGTGTCGGACTCTTTGCAACCCCATGGATTGTAACCTTCCACGCTTCTCTGTCCATGGGGATTCTCCAGGCAAGAATACTGGAGTGGGTTGCTATGCCCTCCTCCAGGAGGTCTTCCCAACCCAGAGGTTAAACTCAGGTCTCCTCAGATGCAGGCAGATTCTTTACCAGCTGAGCCTCCAGGGAAGCCCTGTCCCTTCCTATAAGGGCACTAATCCTGCTCGTGGGGACTCCTCTCTCACGGCCTGATCACCTCACTAAGGACTACCCCCGACAGCATCGCCTTGGGGGTCAGGGTTTTAACACCTGAGTGGGGGTGGGAGGTGACAGTCCAGAGTGGCACAGCTGCAGCTTTGACAGCCTGCGTTGGCCGGGCCAGCATTGCAAAAGGTCTGGGGCAGGTGAGCCAGCGAGTTCTGCAGCAGAGACCCTGCACCCAGAGCCCGAGGACGATCTCGCCGTGGCGTGGGGGTCCTGGCTCCACTCCAGCCTACCAAGGGCTGATGGCTGGGCAATGAGAGGCCTGAGAAAGAAGGGTCCTGGGTTTTGCTTCTCATCCCTTCACCCAGGGTCAGATTGCTCCATGTGAAGCTGTTCACAGGCAGCCCAGAGACGACCTGCATCACTGGGCAGAAGGCCAGGCGGTGTGCCGGCTCTGGGGACAGCCTTGTGTGCCCCTCCCGGCCCTGCTTTCACCGCCCTCCCACAGGCTCTGTGCTCTAGGGAGCCCTGGCCCAGGCTGGCAGGTCAAGTATAACCCTTCCAGAAGGCAGGCTGCCACAAAGGGATTTTGGAACTGGATTCCCACCCTGTGTGTAGGACCCTGCTGCTGGTGTGAGTGGCGTGAGGGCAGGACTCGAGTCCACGGTGGCCACTAAAGCCTTTGTTCACGGTCACTGGGCCAAGGCGCAGGTGCGGCAGTGCTGGGGTGCGTGAAAGTTAACAAAGGGAAATCTCACCTCAAACAGAGCTGGGGGAGCTCCCTGGGGTCCAGCGGTCATATCACTGAAAGGCGTGCATGGGGGTCCGGCTGCTCGCCGCTCAGAAGCCAGTAAACAGGCCAGGCTGGTGGAAGCGAAAGTCTGCTTAATTTCAGATGCCAGCAACTGGGGAGGAGGGTGGTGGACATCTGTCGAAAGGCCGACTCCACAGCCCCCTGACAAGCAGGGGGTGAGTGCGTTTAGAGACAGAGTGGGGGGCGGTTATATGTGGAAACAGCCGTCCTCTCTAACAGTCATCTTCAGTCAGTCACCGGTGGTCTGACTGTCAGCCTCTCGGTGGTTTTTGGTACAGTTAATCTTTGGTTCCGGAGTGCACGTGTTCCCATTTCTTTGCAGTCAATTTTCAGCATTGTGACAGCTCAAGTCCCGGGTACAGCCTGGTCATCACGTAGTTAACCTCACCTGGTGTTTTGGTCTCTATAAGAAAGCTCACAGGATATGGCCCAGATTACCTACAGCCTGTTAGGTAAAAGACCAGGACACCAAAGAGTGTCTAACAGGCTTTGATGGGGAAGCACTCCTGGGTGGGGTTCCCAGACCTGAGCGAGGCGGGTAGAGGAAGTCCGCGCCCGGACCGTGTTCAGGGTGGCTTTCATATGTTCGTTGCGGGGGATGGTCAGGCTAGATGGACGGGGGTTTGGACAGGTCGCCAGGCCGAGGCGTGGCGGGCTGACAGGTCCTTCTACNCACCCGTGCGCTGAGCCAGCAGGGAGCAGCAGGTGCCACTTGTCAGCTGGGGCTGTTATGACGGACACCACAGACGGGGGCTGAGACAGCAAGTGTCTATTTCTCACATTTTTGGAGCCTGGTGTTCCAAGATCAAAGTGCAGACGGATCCTGCATCTGTTGAGGGCCCTCTCACTGGTTTACAGACAGCGGTCTTCTCAGAAGGTGGAGATCAGAGAGCGAGGAAGGAAGCTCATATCTCTTCCTGTGCTGTTCTTCGTCGCTTAGTGGTGTCGGACTCTTTGCAACCCCATGGATTGTAACCTTCCACGCTTCTCTGTCCATGGGGATTCTCCAGGCAAGAATACTGGAGTGGGTTGCTATGCCCTCCTCCAGGAGGTCTTCCCAACCCAGAGGTCAAACTCAGGTCTCCTCAGATGCAGGCAGATTCTTTACCAGCTGAGCCTCCAGGGAAGCCCTGTCCCTTCCTATAAGGGCACTAATCCTGCTCGTGGGGACTCCTCTCTCACGGCCTGATCACCTCACTAAGGACTACCCCCGACAGCATCGCCTTGGGGGTCAGGGTTTTAACACCTGAGTGGGGGTGGGAGGTGACAGTCCAGAGTGGCACAGCTGCAGCTTTGACAGCCTGCGTTGGCCGGGCCAGCATTGCAAAAGGTCTGGGGCAGGTGAGCCAGCGAGTTCTGCAGCAGAGACCCTGCACCCAGAGCCCGAGGACGATCTCGCCGTGGCGTGGGGGTCCTGGCTCCACTCCAGCCTACCAAGGGCTGATGGCTGGGCAATGAGAGGCCTGAGAAAGAAGGGTCCTGGGTTTTGCTTCTCATCCCTTCACCCAGGGTCAGATTGCTCCATGTGAAGCTGTTCACAGGCAGCCCAGAGACGACCTGCATCACTGGGCAGAAGGCCAGGCGGTGTGCCGGCTCTGGGGACAGCCTTGTGTGCCCCTCCCGGCCCTGCTTTCACCGCCCTCCCACAGGCTCTGTGCTCTAGGGAGCCCTGGCCCAGGCTGGCAGGTCAAGTATAACCCTTCCAGAAGGCAGGCTGCCACAAAGGGATTTTGGAACTGGATTCCCACCCTGTGTGTAGGACCCTGCTGTTGGTGTGAGTGGCGTGAGGGCAGGACTCGAGTCCATGGTGGCCACTAAAGCCTTTGTTCACGGTCACTGGGCCAAGGCGCAGGTGCAGCAGTGCTGGGGTGCGTGAAAGTTAACAAAGGGAAATCTCACCTCAAACAGAGCTGGGGGAGCTCCCTGGGGTCCAGCGGTCATATCACTGAAAGGCGTGCATGGGGGTCCGGCTGCTCGCCGCTCAGAAGCCAGTAAACAGGCCAGGCTGGTGGAAGCGAAAGTCTGCTTAATTTCAGATGCCAGCAACTGGGGAGGAGGGTGGTGGACATCTGTCGAAAGGCCGACTCCACAGCCCCCTGACAAGCAGGGGGTGAGTGCGTTTAGAGACAGAGTGGGGGGCGGTTATATGTGGAAACAGCAGTCCTCTCTAACAGTCATCTTCAGTCAGTCACTGGTGGTCTGACTGTCAGCCTCTCGGTGGTTTTCGGTACAGTTAATCTTTGGTTCCGGAGTGCACGTGTTCCCATTTCTTTGCAGTCAATTTTCAGCATTGTGACAGCTCAAGTCCCGGGTACAGCCTGGTCATCACGTAGTTAACCTCACCTGGTATTTTGGTCTCTATAAGAAAGCTCACAGGATATGGCCCAGATTACCTACAGCCTGTTAGGTAAAAGACCAGGACACCAAAGAGTGTCTAACAGGCTTTGATGGGGAAGCGCTCCTGGGCGGGGTTCCCAGACCTGAGCGAGGCGGGTAGAGGAAGTCCACGCCCGGACCGTGTTGGGAGTGGCTTTCATACGTTCGTTGCGAGGGATGGTCGGGCTAGATGGACGGGGTTCCGCACAGGTCGCCAGGCCGAGGTGTTGCGGGCTGACAGGTCCTTCTACGTGGCTGGGGTGGGGCGGCTTTAGCTGGCGAGGTGTGCTGTCATTGGTCCCCGGGATCTGGGAGGCGCCTTCTGGAGGGAGAGGAGGGGTGGCCCATCGTGGCCCTCGGGGTCCAGCCTTACACAACCCTTGAGAAGAAGCTAAAGGTCCTTGACTGTGTTTAATGGCTGCTGCTGCTCAGTCGTGTCCGACTCCGTCCCTGGGATTCTCCAGGCAAGAACACTGGAGTGGGGTGCCATTTCTCCTCCAGTGCATGAAAGTGAAAAGTGAAAGGGAATTAACTCAGTCCGACTCCTAGCGACCCCATGGGCTAAAGCCTACCAGCCTCCTCCGTCCATGGGATTTTCCAGGCAAGAGCACTAGAGTGGGGTGCCATCGACGTTATTACTATTTCGCCTCCTCTGACTGTTTCCCTTTGTTCCAGCATTTCTCACTTCTCTGATTATTCTTTGACTAAAGTTTTCCACAGACAAAAGACAGGCAGAGGACGTGGGGGTGGGGAAGGGGGGCGGCAAGGACCACACGGGCCTGCTCTGTTCCAGTTAGGCACTCCACGCTTCACTGCCGTAGGCAAGGTTGATCCCCAGTCAGAGAATTAAGATCCTGTACGTGTGATGCGGCAGCACACACACACACACACACACACACACACACACACAACCAAAACAAAACCAAACACAAACAATAAGTAAATAAATGAAATGGAGCTGGGAAGCCCTGGAGGGGACCTCTCACCTACAGGAAGAAAGTACTTTTCATCTTTGCATCTGGGCTGCTTTATTTCGCACCCCTCCCCCCACCCCTCTGGAGGAAGCTCTTCTCTTCACCCAGCAACAGCCTAGCCAATGAGAAGCCTCCACTGCTCGGCCAATGAGAAGCCCCCACTGCTCGGCCAATGAGAAGCCTCCACTGTTCGGCCAATGAGAAGCGGTCAGCCCCGAAGCCCTGCTTTCCTCCTTCCCCTTTCGCTGTATCTGGTTCCCCTCCACCACGCCCACCCCGGCCCCACGTTTGCCAGACTTGCTCGTGGTTTGGCCGTAGCTTACACATCTCAGATGCAACCTTCTGCTCTTCCTGAATGAACTCATCCTACTGGTGAAATAACTTAAAATAACTGATGGGCTGCTTTATTCTCGAGGTCGGCAGAGTTAAGTGACTCTGCCACCCGGGCACCTGCCCTCTGGTAGCAGCCCCCTTTCTTTCCAGGAGGAGGCCCACTGGGGGCAATAAAACGTGTGCTCACTTAGCCTAAGACCTGTTCTCTGAGGAGAGTCCAGCACGCCCAGGGCCTGGCGGTGGCTGCCCGCGGGGGAGATGTGTATAAGAGACAGCCCTGGAGGGGACCTCTCACCTACAGGAAGAAAGTACTTTTCATCTTTGCATCTGGGCTGCTTTATTTCGCACCCCTCCCCCCACCCCTCTGGAGGAAGCTCTTCTCTTCACCCAGCAACAGCCTAGCCAATGAGAAGCCTCCACTGCTCGGCCAATGAGAAGCCCCCACTGCTCGGCCAATGAGAAGCCTCCACTGTTCGGCCAATGAGAAGCGGTCAGCCCCGAAGCCCTGCTTTCCTCCTTCCCCTTTCGCTGTATCTGGTTCCCCTCCACCACGCCCACCCCGGCCCCACGTTTGCCAGACTTGCTCGTGGTTTGGCCGTAGCTTACACATCTCAGATGCAACCTTCTGCTCTTCCTGAATGAACTCATCCTACTGGTGAAATAACTTAAAATAACTGATGGGCTGCTTTATTCTCGAGGTCGGCAGAGTTAAGTGACTCTGCCACCCGGGCACCTGCCCTCTGGTAGCAGCCCCCTTTCTTTCCAGGAGGAGGCCCACTGGGGGCAATAAAACGTGTGCTCACTTAGCCTAAGACCTGTTCTCTGAGGAGAGTCCAGCACGCCCAGGGCCTGGCGGTGGCTGCCCGCGGGGGAGATGTGTATAAGAGACAGCCCTGGAGGGGACCTCTCACCTACAGGAAGAAAGTACTTTTCATCTTTGCATCTGGGCTGCTTTATTTCGCACCCCTCCCCCCACCCCTCTGGAGGAAGCTCTTCTCTTCACCCAGCAACAGCCTAGCCAATGAGAAGCCTCCACTGCTCGGCCAATGAGAAGCCCCCACTGCTCGGCCAATGAGAAGCCTCCACTGTTCGGCCAATGAGAAGCGGTCAGCCCCGAAGCCCTGCTTTCCTCCTTCCCCTTTCGCTGTATCTGGTTCCCCTCCACCACGCCCACCCCGGCCCCACGTTTGCCAGACTTGCTCGTGGTTTGGCCGTAGCTTACACATCTCAGATGCAACCTTCTGCTCTTCCTGAATGAACTCATCCTACTGGTGAAATAACTTAAAATAACTGATGGGCTGCTTTATTCTCGAGGTCGGCAGAGTTAAGTGACTCTGCCACCCGGGCACCTGCCCTCTGGTAGCAGCCCCCTTTCTTTCCAGGAGGAGGCCCACTGGGGGCAATAAAACGTGTGCTCACTTAGCCTAAGACCTGTTCTCTGAGGAGAGTCCAGCACGCCCAGGGCCTGGCGGTGGCTGCCCGCGGGGGAGATGTGTATAAGAGACAGCCCTGGAGGGGACCTCTCACCTACAGGAAGAAAGTACTTTTCATCTTTGCATCTGGGCTGCTTTATTTCGCACCCCTCCCCCCACCCCTCTGGAGGAAGCTCTTCTCTTCACCCAGCAACAGCCTAGCCAATGAGAAGCCTCCACTGCTCGGCCAATGAGAAGCCCCCACTGCTCGGCCAATGAGAAGCCTCCACTGTTCGGCCAATGAGAAGCGGTCAGCCCCGAAGCCCTGCTTTCCTCCTTCCCCTTTCGCTGTATCTGGTTCCCCTCCACCACGCCCACCCCGGCCCCACGTTTGCCAGACTTGCTCGTGGTTTGGCCGTAGCTTACACATCTCAGATGCAACCTTCTGCTCTTCCTGAATGAACTCATCCTACTGGTGAAATAACTTAAAATAACTGATGGGCTGCTTTATTCTCGAGGTCGGCAGAGTTAAGTGACTCTGCCACCCGGGCACCTGCCCTCTGGTAGCAGCCCCCTTTCTTTCCAGGAGGAGGCCCACTGGGGGCAATAAAACGTGTGCTCACTTAGCCTAAGACCTGTTCTCTGAGGAGAGTCCAGCACGCCCAGGGCCTGGCGGTGGCTGCCCGCGGGGGCCAACAGCGGACGGCGGAGGGGCTGTCCCGCCTGGTCCCTCCCCGGATGCTCAGGAGGGAGTCCATAAGAAAGGGGATGTGCTTCCTCCGCAGGTAAGGTGTTGGAGCCGCGGGAGTGGGCAAGCTGGGGAGGCCTGACCTCCGGGGTGGCAATATAATGTTCTCCAGGCAAAAAAGATGGGCAGGTCACAAGGTGCTGGTCATTTTCTACAACCTAAGAAAAGGAGGGCTGGTGAGCGGAAGGCTGCGGCGGCAGACCCAGTGGAGAGCCCGGGCCCTCCCAGGCTACCGGATCGCAGTCCAGGGCCCAGAGCCCCTCCGCAGATGGACCTGTGGGCCTATTTCCTCCCACAGGCCCTGCAGACTCACCACTCAATGGGGGCGCTGGCATCTGGCAAGGACCTCACAGTCCTTCTCGCACCTGGGCCATCCCTGGAAGTCCCGAGGGGTGGGAGACACCCTGCCAGGCCCCTCTCCCGGGCCTGCGTCTGCAATTCATCCTGCTCAAATGCCCCGGGGACACCACCACCTGCAGGAAGAAATTCACTGAGTCCAAGGCCGGTGTTCAAGGGTCCCCTCCACGAAGGCCCTTTCTGCCTTCCAAGGAGTCGAAAGGACCCACCTTGGGCCTTACAGCTGGGCATCCAGATGCAGCTGGACATGAGGCCAAAGCAGGGTGCCACTCACGCGACCTGCGACCGTGGGCCGAGTTCCCTCTCACTCCCCAGCCGGCACACCTGCCTACTGCCTGTTCACGGCAGGGCTGCTGGGAAGCTGCCCCCAACCCATCATCTGGCAGGGCTTAGCTCAAGTGTCACACGCACCCCGCGCTTGTACCCACCAGACCTGTAGACCCGCCTGTGACTGTCCCAACATTCTGTAAAGGGGTCAAGTTCAGGTCTGTTCCTCACCCCCCAGACTACACCCCTCCACCACGAGCTCCTGGAGAGGAGGGACCATCGGTAGGGTGGGCTTCTGAGCACCCGCCCATCCCAGGCACGTGGTAGGCTTGGGGATACCATGTCCCGGGTAGGCGCGCAGGAGGCTCCAGCAACTCTGGGTGGACTGGCCCGGCCCAGGTGCCGTGCAGTGGGGAGGCCAGCAAACGGGGGCGGGGGAAGCTGGCCAGCAGATGGGTGGACTGGCCCAGCCCATGTGCCATGCAGCAGGGCGGCCAGTGGACGGGGGCGGGGGAAGCCGGCCAGCAGAGAGGCCTGCACGCTCTTCCGTAGGACTCTGGGAACCACGTCCAGGACCCCGGGCAGAGAGGCTTCCAGAAGCGTCCTTGGCTGGGTGAAGGAGAGGACAACAGAGAGGGGCAGTGGTGGCGATGCTGGGGACTAGAGACAGTGACCGGCCTTGAGGCAGGCAGGGCCCTGCGAAGGCGCCCGCGGTGGGTGAGAGAGCCTGGGGGCAGTGGAGGGGGCAGGGCCCTGGGCCAAGCACCAAGAGGCCAGGCTGCCATGCACCCAGGGGTTAGACGGGACTGGGCCCCCAGCCTGGCCCCCGTTCACACCCTACCCCCATCTGAAGTCCTTGACCCCAAGCAGCCCCTCCTGAGGCCATGGCCCGCGGGGCGCCAGCCAGCCCTCCCTGAGGACCTTCTGCAGTGGGGGGCAGCGGGAGCAGATGACCAGCCCTAAATGTGTGGGCGGCGCCCCCGCGTTTGAAATCCACTAGGATCTGGGAACAGAGGGAATCAGCCAAGTGAAGCTCTGTGTGGTTTTTAACCAGAACACAAGAAATTCATTAAATAGGCCATATTGTCACTAAATAGAACTTGTATTAATTAGGGACATTGTTACCAAACAGGGTGGCATTAATGAAGTAGACCATATTGTTACAGAAAAAGAACATGCACCAATCCGCCAGAGCCCACTGGGGCCCCGAGAGGAGCCCAGGGGCTGCTGGTGGTCTAGGGAGGGGGTGGCCACACAGGCAGCCTGGCCTCGGTCGAGGTCACTGAGCCGGAAGAGGAGGCCCCTGCCTGGTGTGAACGTCCTGGCCGGGGCAGAGACGTCTGCTGAGATGTCTCTTCTCCACGAACCCCTTAAACACACTGGAATGAACCCCTCTTGCTGAAAATGTACATATTGGGGCACAGNACTGAGCCAGAAGAGGAGGCCCCTGCCTGGTGTGAACATCCTGGCCGGGGCAGAGACGTCTGCTGAGATGTCTCTTCTCCACGAACCCCTTAAACACACTGGAATGAACCCCTCTTGCTGAAAATGTACCTGTTGGGGCACAGTGTATGTTAGAAGATCGTGTTTTCCTCCACAGAAATTAGACAAGAAATAAATCAGAAACATCCCCTCAAAACAGGGAGATGACAAGAGGTCATTTCTGAACGCCCCTCGGGGATCCCGCGACTGCCCCTCGGCTCCTTGGTGGACCCAGGCTCGCCTTTCAGACCAGGACTTGGGAGGGTGAGGGCCCCGCGTGGTCACCCCCCAGCACACACGAGCCCATGCTCCTGGCCCAGCCCGGCTGCATCTGGGGCCCCGGGCGTGTGCAGAACTTCCTTGAGCAGGACGAGCCCCACGCGGGCACCCCTGGGTGCCGGCGGGTGGGTGATCCCCCGCCTGGCCCCGCCTTCCCCAGCCCCGCTCCTGCCCGCTCACAGCCATGCTGCACAGGCTCCGGGAGGCGGTGTCCCAGACCTGACATCGCTGATCTGGACGGATTCTGAGGGGAGACTGTGTTTGCCAGTTCACTGATGGAAAGCTGCCTTTTCTGTAAAGTGAGCAGAGAAGCCTGGTGCCACCCAGAAGTTGTAGGGCTGTAGGAAGTTTGCCCGCTGCCCCCTGCTGTGGGCTGCCGTGAGAAAGGGGGGCCCAGTAAAAGATGCCTTTCTGGTTCGCGTCTGGAAACGCTTCCCCACCCACTGCACAGGCGCAAACGCTGCAGGGGAAGGTCTGAGCCTGGCCTTCTGGGAGCTGCCCCAGCTCAGCTGGCCCCTCTAGGCTTTCGCATCAGCTGTCCTCTGCCCCTGAACCCCCAAAGCCTGAAGCCCCCGCCGCCTCTGAGGGATGTCAGGGATAACCGGGGGCAGCCAGGCTGGACACAGGCATTGCCTCGCACGCCTCAGGGAATCACATTTCCCAGTTGGTCCTGGGATGGGATGTCCTGGGTCAGCGGTGCCCCAGCCCGGGGCTGCAAGGGGTCTCCACTACCAGCGCCCTGGGTCAGGAGAAGGAGTAGGCAACTCCACAAAGCCACACCCTGCAGTTTTCGCACGCTTCTCGGCCTCAGGATGAGAGGGCTGGCTGGCATCACCGACTCAATGGACATGAGTTAGAGCAAGCTCCAGGAGTTGGTGATGGGCAGGGAGGCCTGACGTTCTGCAGTCTACGGGGTCGCAAAGAGTCGGACACGACTGAATGAATGAGCTGGACCTTTCAGGTCCAACGTGACAGAGTGGATTCCTGGGCTGTCCCTCCCTGGGGAGCGGGGGCCACCTGGGGCCAGGCCAGGCTGGGTACCCCCACAAGAGACAGGGCCTCCTGGGAGGCTGCCACGCTTTCTTCACCTTAGAACCCACCTGACCCCTGCCCATCAGATGACCGCCGCACCCACCCAGGTTCCCATCCAGGCCTGCAGGCCCGCCTCGGGGGGGCTGTGCTCCCGTCTGTGCAGGAACAAGGGGAGACTCTCACCGGAGGCCCAGGGGTCGCGGGCCTCATCCACATGCTGCCAGGTTCCTCCACGGCCCCCTACTCAGGTTCCCCGGCCACAGTGCGGGTGGACACTCCACACCCCATTTGCCCAAATACTAATAAGTGAAGAAAATGCTTTGGCTTTCCGCCTTGACAAAATTCCCATAAAGCAACAAAATTGAAACACAGCAAAAGCTGTGGACCGCCCCCCCCCCCCCTTTTTTTGTGTGAAATAGACAAACACAGGGAATTCCCTGGTGGCGCATTGGTTAGGACTCCATGCTCCCATGGCTGGCGCCTAGAGCCAGTCCCTGGTCAAGGAATTTGTGCTCATCCTCAGCCACGCAGTCTATCCGATTCTATGACTCCAGGGGCTGTGGCCCGCCAGGCTCCTCTGTCCATGGGGACCCTCCAGGCAGGAAGACTGGAGAGGGTTGCCAGGCTGTCCCCCAGGGGATCTTCCCAACCCAGGGATCGAGCCCAGGACTCCCGAAATGAAGGTGAATTCTCCACCATCTGAGCCACCAGGGCACCTCAAACCACAGGGCATGGCCAAAATAAAAAAAAAATAGACAAACATAAAATTCACCTCGTAGCCATTTTCCAGGTGGGATTAAGCTGTTTTGCAGCTGTCACCACTGTTGGTCCACACAACTTCCTGAACTGAAACTCTGTTCCCTTTAGACACTAACTCCCCATCCTTCCTCCCCTGGCACCCACCCTTATACTTTTTGTCGTTATGAGCTTGACTCCTCCCAGTTCGTGACCAACCTAGACAGTATTTAACAAGCAGAGACTACTTTGCCAACAAAGGTCTAGTCAAAGCTATGGTTTTTCCAGTGGTCATGTATGGATGTGAAAGTTGGACCATAAAGAAAGCTGAGTGCTGAAGAATTGATGCCTTTGAACTGTGGTGTTGGAGAAAACTCTTGAGAGTCCCTTGGACTGCAAGGAAATCAAACCAGTCCATCCTAAAGGGGATCAGTCCTGAATATTCATTGGAAGGACTGATGCTGACGTTGAAGCTCCCAATACTTCGGCCACCTGATGCAAAGAACTGACTCATTGGAAAAGACACTGATGCTGGGAAAGATTGAAGGTGGGAGGAGAAGGGACAACAGAGGATGAGATGGTTGGATGGCATCACCGACTCAATGGACATGAGTTTGAGCAAGCTCCCGGAGTTGGTGATGGACAGGGAGGCCTGGCGTGCTGCAGTCCATGGTGTCGAAAACAGTCAGACATGACTGAGCAATTGAACTGACCGAATGGCTCAAGGTTCATCCATGTTTAGCCGGTGTCAGAATTCCCTTCCTCTCTGAGGCTGAATAATATCCTGTTGTTTGGTGGGCCACATTGTGCCCATCCATCCATCCGTCCATCCATCCATCCATCCGTCCACCCGAGGACACTGGGCTGCTGCCCTGCTTTGGCTGCTGGGGACCGGGCTGCTGTGGACGTGGGAGTGCCACCATCTGCCTCAGCTGCTGCTCTCAGTTCTTTTGGGTTTGTATCCAGAAGTGGGATTTCTGGGTCATATGGTAACTCTCTTTAATTTTTTGGAGAATCACCATACTGTTTTCCACGGTGGCATTTTACATCCCACAGATGGAGCACACGGATTCCAGTTCCTCCCCGTCTTCACCAGCACATGATTTTCTGTTTGGCTTTTTTTTTTTTTGAAGATTTTTGAGCTTATTTATTTGTGGTGGTGGCGGGCCTCCGCTGCTGCGTGCAGGCTTTCTCCAGTGGTGGGGGCAGGGGCTGCTCCTGGTCGCGGTGTGCACGCTCCTGATCGTGGCGACTTCTCTTGCGTCCGAGCGTGGGTGCCAGAGTTCTCAGGCTGCAGCAGTTNTGAAGATTTTTGAGCTTATTTATTTGTGGTGGTGGCGGGCCTCCACTGCTGCGTGCAGGCTTTCTCCAGTGGTGGGGGCAGGGGCTGCTCCTGGTCGCGGTGTGCACGCTTCTGATCGTAGCGACTTCTCTTGCGTCCGAGCATGGGTGCCAGAGTTCTCAGGCTGCAGCAGTTAGCCCCATGGCATGTGGGATCTTCCCAGACCAGGGGTCGAACCTGTGTCCCCTGCATTGCAAGGCGGATTCTTATCCACTGTACCACCAGGGAGGTCCTGTTTTTAATTTTTTGATGGCCATTCTGATGGGTGTGAGGTGGTATCTCACTGTGGGTTTGATCTGTGTTTCTCTGATAGTTAATAACATTCAGCATCTTTTCATGTACATACTGGTCATTATTCAGATTTCCACGACATTAGTGTTGGCTGGTTTTTTGTTTTTTTTTTTCTGATGCCCTGCAGGATGCCAGTTCCCCTTCCCAGGGACTGAACCCAGGCCGCAGAAGCAAAAGCCCAGGACCCTCACCACTAGGCCTCCAGGAAATGTCCTCTGTTGTATTTTCAGTTTGAAGAAGCTTTTCTCTGCTGAGGCAAAAGCAAACATAACTGTGAGTAACATTCTTGGAGCAAATATTTACAGTTGGAAAGAGCCACGGACTTTATGGCTCATGTCCACGTGTTATGGGGTTGCATACGACACTATTGTTATCACAGAAAATATGACAAGCTGATTTCATCATACTCATTGGAAGGACTGGTACTGAAGCTGAAGCTCCAATACTTTGGCCACCTGTTGCGAAGAGCTGACTCATTGGAAAAGACCCTGATGCTGGGAGACACTGAAGGCGGGAGGAGAAGGGGTCGACAGAGGAGGAGATGGTTGGATGGCATTGTCAGGCAAGTGTATTCTCCTCGGTTCTGTCTCATCACAACAAAGATTTGAAGTGACAGACAGTAAAGCCCTTGGCTTGTCACAGCTCTCGGGTCTTGGACAGATTGTGTTATAGCTCTCAGGTTTCAAACAGACCGTGTTATAGCTCTTAGAGAAATCAGCGTCACAGCTCCATGTTACAGCTCTATTTTATTTAGAAAATAGCAGGAGAATCCATCCTCCAGGCGTGAGGGCACGCCGACCCAAAGCCGGGAACCAGTGCGTGGGAGCGAGTGAGCGCGCGTGCCCTTCGGCTCCTCTTTGTGCATTTTCCCCCGGGCCTGCCCTGTGTAACTGGGCTAGCCAGGAGCGCTGCTTGTTCTGCCTGGGGTCCTCACTCCGGTCTTCGGACCTTCCTCTGACCCTCCTCTGTTCTATTTTCGCAGGCTTTCCCCTTCCTTGTCTTTCAGCCACCTCCACTTTGGACTCCTGTTTCCTATTCTAACTGCCTAACAGCATCACTGACTTGATGGACATGAGTTTGACCAAGCTCTGCGAGATGGTGCTGGACAGGGAGGCCTGGTGTGCTGCGGTCCACGGTCCAACAGTGCTTAAAATCATGTTGCAGACAGTCGGACATGACTGAGTGACTGAACTGACCCGAACAGAATTTCCTCACAGAAATCACTGTAAGACAGCAAGACTGTCACCATTGCTTAAAGCTACATCTAGCTTCATGCAGTATTTTTTTTTTTTTTTTAATATTTTTTATTTATTTGGATGTGCAGGCTCTCAGTTGCCACATGCAGGATTTTTCATCTTTGTTGGGGCATGCGGGATCTTTTTTTTTTTTTTGTTTTGGCATTAGAACTCTTTTTTTTTTTTTTT
>SJYW01026586.1:0-49741 GCA_006410735.1 Raphicerus campestris
CAGCACTTCACTTATTGCTTTGGGGACTTTTGGCTTTTTTGCTCTTGTTTTTGCTTTTTTTCCCCCCTCTACCAGAGCAGGAATACTGAAAATCTAAATATGCAAGAAATAAAAAGTTTTCAAAAGGGAAAAACAGAAATGCTGATGTTGTCTAATGATGCCACAACTTTATTCCAAAATTGCTCAATATCCCATAATGGAGGAGGGAAAATTGATTGCCCTCATTATCGCTGCAGCTCTGTCAATACCAACATTGCCTTGTTTTGAATAAAATGTGCTTTTTTTTTCAATGTTGTTTCCAGTAAAATGGGGTTTTAGTGAAAATATGAGCAGTAGCAGGAAACCAGTCTGGTTTCTCCTCCTACAAATGGATTGATTTTCCTAACACGCATTACTTCCAATGCAGGAAGGGGATGGTGGTTCAATTAGGACCCAGTGGTAAGCGCTTAGGGTCACCAGTGGACTGGATCCGCAAGCAAATTATCACAGAGGGATGTGCGNCTAACACGCATTACTTCCAATGCAGGAAGGGGATGGTGGTTCAATTAGGACCCAGTGGTAAGCGCTTAGGGTCACCAGTGGACTGGATCCGCAAGCAAATTATCACAGAGGGATGTGCGGGGCTGCCTGTAGGCGTTTTCTGCTTTCTCCACTTAGCAGCTGAGTCTCAACTCTGTCCTTGTCCAGCTGTGGGTGTTTAGTCTTTATCTTTCTCCCACCCGCCTCCTTCCCGGCCTAGATTGATATAGCGGTTCCAGAGCCCAGTGAGGGCTGGGTCTTGATGGAGTCCGTCCCTCCAAGGAGGTGTGGGCTTTGAGTACCTTAGTCCAGAGTGTGTCTTCTGGACATTAATCACGCAGTCCTGATGCAAACTAAAAACCACCAGATGACCAGCGTCTCCTTCCCCGAGACACTTAGAACTAGGGACTTCCACTGAGTTACTTAAGTTTGGATCAGTCGCTTATTCCAATTTGGTTGTAGCGTTCTTTATTTGATAATTTGGAAGAGAGGTGACACACGATAAGTGACCCAGCTCTTCAGGGACATCACAGGCAGACAGGACCCCAGATGTGTCTGATTTGACAAGCTGTTGTGCTTTTTGTCTTCGTTTGCTTAGAACTGGCTCTCTCTTTACATGGGCATAAGCCTTCCACTGTGCACAGTCCCCGCCAGCCTGATACGCTCATTTGTGGTGTCCACAAAGCCTTGTAGGTATGGGAAGCTGTGATCTTGGTTTAGGTGGAAGAGGGTCCAAATTCCAATGAATCCGTAGAATCCACGTCTAAAGGCATGGCTTCCCAGATGCACCTGCATAAATTTATAACAAAGACCAAGATGCATGTGGGCACCTGCTCTAAATCTTCTGTTTCTTTCATGAATTACATCCATGTGATGGCCAATATTTCCTGATAACAGGAGCCTGGGATCTTATATTTATAAAATATTAATTTCTTTCCAACTTTACTTCCCAACATCCCCTTTGGTCTAGCCTGTACTCTTTGCCAGTAACATCTTCACCCTTGAATACTTTTTTGACTAATGCCCAAAATTGAGACTGTCCTTTCTAATCCCATCCCTTTGATGAGGTTCTAACTATTTTTCAAGAGACAATTCACATGTTCTTTCACTTAATAAAACTTTTCTGACTGTCCAAACCAGCACTGTGTCCACACTTGAATCATTATAAGCATCACACTATGACAGACCACATACGCATCTATCTTCTGCTTATCAAGAACTGTGAATTGATGCCTAAGACAATGGCTTTTCATCCTGGTTTCCCTGGCACATCTCTCTGTGTCTCAATAGCCACTGAGTAAGCGCAAGCACAGGGCACAAGGGGTCCTAGAACTCAGCAGGTGCACCGGACCCAGGGCGCTGAGAAGGTGGTCAGAAAGGCGATGAGCCAACTGGGTGTTGAAGGACAAGGACAGAGCCAGGTCAACAAGGGAACGACCTCCCAGGAGAGGAAACAGTGGGTGCAAAGGCCAAGGGGTGAGCATGAGTCTGGCCTTTCAAGGAAAACCTGGGGATCACAGACAGTTGCCAGCCAGGCTTGATCTCCCTCTGCCCCCAAATCCTTCCCCAACAGTGAGCCTGTGGTCAGCCCTGAGATGGGGCATGAGACCATTACCAGGGGAACCAGCCGATAAACATCCATCTGGGAAGATGTCTGCAGTCTGAAACCTGAAACATTTGTGAAGAGTTTCCGTGACCGTGGACACACACACCCTCACCCCACAATAGCCAGGTGAGGCAGGCAGAGGAGCCCTACAGGGCTCCATGAGACCCAACATCAGCTCTGTGGCAGAGCCCGTCCCCTATGGCTGCTCCATCCGCAAGGAGCTCAGGAAAGGAGTGATTAACTTACCCTGAAGTTCTCTACAGCTTTGGCCAAAGTAACTACCGACACAACTCTTTCAAGACATACTTTTCAAACAGATTTTTTGTGGTGCTGTTAATAGATTTCCATACAGGACTGCCTGGAGAAGAGTCCTCAAACAAGACTGCAGAGTACAGTCTTTTGTAAAGATGAGGGATCCATTTCCAAGCAACCTGGGGCTCCGGCCCTGGATTGTTGCTTTTGAGCTTCCAAACAAACATTCACCCTTCCTACATCGTCTTGGCATAAGGCACTCAAATACCCACCCAGAAATAGGGACTCATGTTGATTTGATACTAATGGGAAACTTGGGCTAGTTACTTACTTTCCTTAAGCCTCAGTTTCCTTAGCTTCAAAATGAGAATATTGAAAATACCTCCCTCACAGTCTGTTGTAGCTTTGGTGAGAGTCAACAAGAATTGCATCTGTGAAAGTACTTTTTCTTATAGGATGCAAGTGTTTTCAGAATATTGACCCCTTTTACTTGCAGTCTATCAGTAAAAGCCCTGATTAGTTAGCAGTTGTACTCAGCGATTACTTTATCAGTGTGTAATGGAAGCTGGAAATATAACTAAAATAAATGTGAAATATATTATCTTTCATTTAATATTTCCAAAATGTTACATACTGTGACTTAAGAGTCCTAGACGCACAAAGTCACCAAAACCAGAAGAGAAAGAGGGAAGGTATGATAGCACACGTTGTGGTCCAGGTAAGACTCTAAATACTCTCCAACCACACCCCCCACTGCAAGGGGAGTCTCCTCAAGTGACGTAATGAGCAGCAGAACTGGCACCGCAACCCTGGTCTTACTTCAGAGCCCATGGCTTTAACACTGTGCAAGGCACTCATTACGAGGAAGGGGACTCACTGTCTCGCAAGAGGCACACACTGAGGGTCTGTACCAGTGTTTCACTGGGGGGGTAGTTTGGCCTGGCTTCTGTTTGATTTCCCCCCAGCTAGATGTGAGTGCCTTCAGGCTGGGCAAGCATCCCTCCCAATAGCCACAGGCCTCACCATTCCCCATTGTTTACACCCACACATTCACTTCACACTTCTGGCCCCAAGACACTGTGTCTACAGCCTCTATGATCTAGGCCACATCTGCGTAGCTGAAATTGATGTGCAGAGAAGGGAGGTGGCCCATACAAGTCATATAAATAATGATGGTAAAGGACTAGAAGCAAAGTCACCAGATAACTGGATCAGAGCTCAGCCTATCAAGTTCACTCGCTCCCCATCATCCTGTGTCCACTGTAGCTTGCTTTTGAAGCTTTTCATCTCCATGCAAGATTATGTCTCTTTGTTCTATTTAAGAGATAACCCTTAAGAAGTATCCTGGATTTTGACTAGAATATGACATTTTCCCACTCAGGAACAATAGAAATACTTGAGGGTGGGGTTCAGAATGAAAAAGCGTAAGAAATGTAGAAATTCACAATAGCTGAAATTTCTACTGTGTTGTAATTTGACAAAACAAGACTCCTACTTTGCCAATTTCCTTGTTGAAGGAAATGACTCTTTTCAAATAGCTTGCCCTTACACAGTCCTACCCAGGGCTATTAATGCTGTCGATACTTGAGTTATTTGAAACCTGTATGATTAGCTCAAAGTGTCTGAAATACAGGCTAATTCCAGAAAATGGTGCCCTTTCCAAACTGAGGTGCAAATCAGACAGATTTGCAGATGAATGCAGCCCAAGCCTGATCTCCTTCCTGTCCTGTCACTCTGTGCAGGAGGCTTCCGTCACAGCAGAAACTGGAACACACCCAGCACCGAAGGGAGGTGCAGGCTGGTGACAGACGAGAGTTTCTAATGTCTGATCATGTCCTGCTTTCCAGCTGCCTCCCGCCCATGGCTACCGCTTATCTACAGGGAAGGCAACGTGGTGCAATGGCAGGAGGTCCCAGGGCCTTCCGTGAGGCACATCCACCACCTACCTAGGATGTTAACTCTGTCAGTTCACTGCTACAAGCTTCCAGTCCTCATCTGCAAAATGGGACTATTGATATCTACCTTGCTGGGTTATTATGAAGATCAAATGATAGAACGCTTGTGGAGTTTTGGAAACTTATAGCAGCAACTGCACCAATCAGCAAGAGCTTCCCGCGGTGCCACGGCCGCTCTGCTCACTGCCCTGCGTGCTCCTGCACTGCGTCAGCTGGTTCCTCACAGTCATGCCATGGGGAAGACGATACTATTCTCCCCATACTACAGCAAAGAGAGCGAAGGACCCCAGAGACTAGATAATCCCCCATGGTCCTGAGACTGGTAAGTGGTAGAGCTGAGGTCTGTCCCAAATCTGTCATCCTCAGAGCCTCGTACAGTGGCTTAGGGAAACGTAGGGGTGATGACCGCAGCTATAATAAAGGGCAGTGACCCAACAAAACCCACGTCTCAGTGTAGCTCTCAAAGTCCAAGAAAACCCACGTCTCAGCATGGCTCTCACGGGCCCATGAGACCCACGTCTCAGCGCGGCTCTCAAAGTCCAACAAAACCCACGTCTCAGCATGGCTCTCACAGGCCCATGTGACCCATGTCTCAGCACGGCTCTCACGGGCCCTCACGATGTGGCTTCAGCCTCCCTCTCCTGCCCCACGTGCAGCCTGTCTCGCCACGTGGTCTGTCCCAGTCCAGCTGGACTACTGGGAGTCCCCAAACGGGCATCTTTACGTGTGCCTCTGCGTCGGAGTGCCCTCTCTGTCTTCCTCTAGCTGATCTGACACAGACAAGTCTTCTCTTTAAAGCCTGGCTCGTGCTGCCGTTCTGTATGGCTTTCCCTTCCCTCTCTCCCAAGACCCTGGGGGCAAACTTTTCTTGCAGTTAGAGTGTTGTCTATCTTCTCCATTCCTCTGAGTACGCACCACCAAATTCAGACTATGCCTTCCAGCGACATTTGTCTCTGAATCCCCAGTGCAACCTAATAGGTGTTGAGTAATTATTCACAGACATTCACACACAGCATTGGCTGCCCCAGCACAGGCTGAGCTCCACCTCTGGAAAACTGGATCTGGCTGCGCAGCCTCTGAGTTCCTGTTGTCATGTACACAGCAAATAACCCTCTGCTAAGACCCGAATCGAAGTGCAGTGATTGCTGGGGAGCGGAGAGGCCTCCAGTACTAATCAGNACATTAGAAGAAGGATATCAAGCAAAAAACTGAAGACAGGGGGATGCTTCCTAACTCACTTTATGAGGCCAGCACTACCATGATACCAAAACCAGACAAGATCAAAACAAAAAAATTAAATTATAGGCCAATGTCCTTGGTAAACGTAGATGCAAAAATTCTCAACAAAATAGTAGCAAACTGAAAGCAACAGTATGCTGAAAGGGTTATAGGCCATCGCCATGTGGGATTCATTCTAAGGATACACGTGTGAGTCAACATCCACAAGCCAGTCAATACGACACACCAGATAAACAAAAAGATACAAATCATATGAGTATCTCAACAGACGCAGGAAAAGCATCTGACAAGATGCAACATCCATTTACGATTTTTAAAGCTCTCAATAAAATGAATAAAGGTCATAGATAACTTATATGTCAAATCCAGCTAACATCTTACTGAGCAGTGAAAAACAAAGCATGTTCTCTTAGATTAGAAACAACTATACCCCCTCTCACCACTCTTATTTACTATAGTATTGGAAGAATTAACATTGTTAAAATTTCCATATTACCAAAAGCAATCTACAGCTTCAGTGCAATTCCTATCAAAATTTCAACAGTATTTTTCACAGAAATAGAATGTACAAGTTCTAAAATTTGTAGGGAACCACAGAAGGCCTTGAACACCCAAAGCAATTCTGAGAAAGAAAGGACAAAGCTGAAGATGTCACACTCTCTAATTTCAAATTACACTACAAAGCTATAGTAATCAAAACATATATAAAGAACTCATGCCACTCCAGTACTCTTGCCTGGAAAATCCCATGGATGGAAGAGCCTGGAAGGCTACAGTCCACGGGGTCGCTGAGTCAGACACGACTGAGCGACGTCTTTCACTTTTCACTTTCATGCATTGGAGAAGGAAATGACAACCCACTCCAGTGTTCTTGCCTGGAGAGTCCCAGGGATGGCAGAGCCTGGTGGGCTGCCGTCTATGGGGTTGCACAGAGTCGGACACGACTGAAGCGACTTAGCAGCAGCAGCAGCAGCAGGATGCAACTGAACAACAAAAGAACAATTTTTAAAATGGACAGAACTCTAAGTAGACATTCCAAAGATTACACACAGATGGCCAACAGGCACCTGAAGAAATGTTCGACATTACTAATTATTAGGAAATGCAAGGCAAAATCACAATAAGATATAACCTCATGCCCAATAGGGTGGCTATTAATAAAAAAAGAAAAGGCAATAATGAGTATCTGCGAGGGTCCAGAGAAAAGGAACCCTTATACACTGTTGGAGGGAATGTAAATGAACATCATGGAGACTGTGCAAAAAATTAAGAACAGAACCACAACATGGTCCAACTATTCTGCTCTTGGGTATTTATCCAAAGGATATGACAACATTAATTCAAAGAGAGATATACACTGTTACGCTCACTGCAACTTTATTTATGATAGCCGAGATAAGGAAATGATCTAAGTGCCCATCAACAGATCAATGGATAAGAAGATGCGATCCACAGGCGCACGCACAGTGGACTATTACACAGCCAGAAAAATGCGAAATCGAGCCGTTTACAATATAAATGGACCTCGAGGGCATTATGTTACTTGACGTGTCAGATGGGAAAGATAGCGTATGATTTCACTCATATGTGGAATGTAAAAAGTACAAAAATACGAGAATAAATGGAACAAAACCAAAATAGACCCATAGAAGGAATTCCCTGGCCGCCCAGTGGTTAGACTCCACGCTCCCACTGCAGGAGTCTCACTCCCCCTGTTGGGGAACTGAGATCGCATATGGCGTGCAGCCAAAAAAAAAAAAGGGAAAAAAAATAAAAGCATAGATGCAGATAACAGACTGGTGGTTGGAGGAAGGGAAGGAGGGCTGCAGGCGGGCGAAATGGGTGAGAGGGAGCACCTGTACGGTGACGAACGGAAGCCAGATTTCTGGTGGCAAGCACACTATCGTATATGCAGAAGTCGGATTATAATGTTGTACACATGAAACACATAGCTATGAACCAATGTCACCTCAATTTCTAGCAGGTGCAGAGTCTAATAGATCTTTGTCCAAAGAAGATACACAAGTAGCCAGCAAGCACGTGAAAAGACTGTTAATATCAATAGCCTTCAAGGAAATGAAAATCAAAAGCCCAACAAGATACCACATCATCTCCATTAGGAGGGCTATAGTCAAAGAGATGATGACAAGAGGTGACAAAAAGATGTTCAAACTAAACCCTCACCCACTACTAGCAAGAACATAAAACGGAGCAGTCACTCTGGACAGTGGTTTGCAGTTCCTCAAAGTGTTAAACATCGAGTTACCGTACAATTTAGTCACTGTACTATTGGGTATCCAGCCAAGAGCACACAGACATGTATCCACAAAAATCTTGTTCCTGAACGTTCATAGCAGCATTATTCATAATAGCCCTGAAGTGAAAACAACGCAAAAGCCCCTCAGCTGTTATGTGGACATTAACTGTGGTTTATACACTGGAATGTTACCTGTCAATAAAAAGAATTAAGTGCTGATATATGCCACCACATGGATGAACCTTGAAAACATTATGCTAAATGAACAAACCAGAAACAAGGAAATCGCATACTCTACCATTCCGTTGCTATATCTAGAATAGACAAGTCAGGAAAGACAGAAAATAAAGTAATGGTTGCCTGGGACTGGAGGCAGGGGTGGAAGAAATAATGGACAATGGAGTTTCTTTTCTGTGTGATAAAAATGTTCTAATCAACTGTGGTAATGATCGTATAATTCTGTGAATATACAAGAAAAACATTCAATTGTACATTTTAAACGGGCAAATTTTATGGTTTATGTCTCAATAAAGAAGCTGTTCTTTAAAAAAAAAAAGATAAAAAAAGAATAAATTTTCTCACAAGAAAACTTCAGGGTCCTGAGGATTTTACTGGCAAGGTCTGTTACATAGCTAAGAGGGAACACCGCCCAACGGATTAGGCCAGCATAAACTTGACAGTAAAAATAGTAAAGAAAGTGTGAAAGGCTGAACTTTCTCAGAAACAAAAAATATTTTTAAAAAGTCAGCAAATCAAATCTAGCACTAATTATATCATGAGCAAATTATGAAGGAAGGGAAGGTCAGAAAACAAATTGATTTACCAGATTAACCAGTGCAACAAGAACAATCAGGATTATCACAGTGGTTGGAGAATTGACATTCAACCCCTCACCACCACCTCCCAGTCCTGATGTCTGGCTGACACACTCGGTGCTCCCTTTGGATAAACACGTGCAGTGTCTTTCAGAAGAGAATCCTGTGGTGTTAAGGGCCACGTGACCTGGAGAGGTAGCAGGCAGGATAGTTTACTGCAGTATTAATTTTCGTCTTATCATAGACGCTTCAGAGGAATGAAAAAAAAAAAAAAGACACTAACTATCCTGTTGCTTTCTTCTTTCATTTCCCCCCTCCTGATCCAAGGCGGGTGGGCGGTTCTCTGTGCTCCCGCAGTTTAGTGGAATTCTGCGTTACAGGAATGAAAGTAAAAAGTTGTTTATCAAAGTTAGCCTGCAGAAGAGATGTCCTTGTTAGGGGAAATGGCAGTAGCAAGAGAGAACAAGAAGAGTCCCGTGATTGGGAAGGACGCTATGGTTTGTGTCTCACAAGTCAAGGACATCACCCACGCCCTGGCAGTGCCCTGGCAGGCAGGAGATGCCATTTAGGAAGGCGAAGGCTCAGCACACCAAAGAGGCTGGGCCCAGGCACCTAGGCTCCGGGGCACAGCAAAGAAGCCAAAGGAGAAAGGGAGCCTGTGCGCAACGGAGCTCTGCCCTCCGTTTCCAAGATCAGGTAAGCGTCCTTGGTTCTCGGTGATTCATCAGCATCCCCTGACCCTGAACTGAGTCAGATTGGCTTTCTGCCAGCTCTCAGGGAAGGGGGGTGAAGTTAACTTGATTTAAAGAAAAGAAATTTCATTTAAAGAAAAGAAAAGGCAAAGTTAACCAAGACAAAGTTAACTTGATTTAAAGGAAAGAAAATCACACTGTCACCAGCAAAGCCCACTGGGATCCCCAGGAAACGTAAGATGGAATCTGGGCGATAAGATAAGGTCTACCCTCTTCCTTTGTGCTTAGTCTAGTCTCACTTGTTCACTGGTTACTGCATGCAGGCGCCCTGCCCCGGGCAGCCACTTCAGACCGAAGTTCCCAGTGCAAAATGGCTGTGCGGGACACGCAACCGCAGATCCGGTGCAGAAGCGAGGTGCACAAGCCTCGGCTCCCGGCGGCGGCAGTGGGCCGTGCGCCCAGCCCTGCGGTCTCCACCCCTCCCTGCTACACAGGCTCCCTGAAGGCAGCCCCACCCCAGGCTTGTCCAGAGAGCAAGAGAGCGTGCACCTCTCCATTCTCTGGGAAAAGAAGAAAGGTTTCCTCTGCTTCTGAATGCAGTTCGGTCTCCTATTGGCTTAAACATCAGATAGGAGTGACCCTTGCTGGGAATGGACTCGGGAAGGTGAGTAGCAGCGTAACTTTCCGCACAGCCACTTTGCACTACGCATGTGCGGGATATGTGTCCGGGACCCAGGAGACAGACACACCGAGGACAGATTAGGGCAGCAGGCAGCAAAGGCCTACCTCTCTTCCAGGTCTGGCCACTGCTTGAAGCTTCCCTGGGGGTCACTGCCAGGTTCTGCCCTCTGAGGGCCCACGGCTAGCTCCTGCCGGGTCCTCGGAGCATCCTTCAGGTCCCTGCGCAGGTGGAGGGTGCCTCGGGCCATGCTGTCCAGAAAGCTGAGGATCTGCAGGCAGCTCTGGATCTTGGGTGGGAGCAGGCTGGCGGAGGAGAAGGCCGCACTCAGCAGATCAGCAAAGGGCCTGGCCTTGGTGTCCTCCCAGGAGGGCGGAGGGGCGTCCTTTTCCTCCAGGGCCCCAAAACAGCCCAGCAAGCAGAGGTCCTCGGCCAGCTTCTCAAAGAGCCCGGTCCTCCTAAAGAAGTCAGCGTTGACAGGGTCCAGGNAAAAAAAAAAAAGACACTAACTATCCTGTTGCTTTCTTCTTTCATTTCCCCCCTCCTGATCCAAGGCGGGTGGGCGGTTCTCTGTGCTCCCGCAGTTTAGTGGAATTCTGTGTTACAGGAATGAAAGTAAAAAGTTGTTTATCAAAGTTAGCCTGCAGAAGAGATGTCCTTGTTAGGGGAAATGGCAGTAGCAAGAGAGAACAAGAAGAGTCCCGTGATTGGGAAGGACGCTATGGTTTGTGTCTCACAAGTCAAGGACATCACCCACGCCCTGGCAGTGCCCTGGCAGGCAGGAGATGCCATTTAGGAAGGCGAAGGCTCAGCACACCAAAGAGGCTGGGCCCAGGCACCTAGGCTCCGGGGCACAGCAAAGAAGCCAAAGGAGAAAGGGAGCCTGTGCGCAACGGAGCTCTGCCCTCCGTTTCCAAGATCAGGTAAGCGTCCTTGGTTCTCGGTGATTCATCAGCATCCCCTGACCCTGAACTGAGTCAGACTGGCTTTCTGCCAGCTCTCAGGGAAGGGGGGTGAAGTTAACTTGATTTAAATTTCATTTAAAGAAAAGAAAAGGCAAAGTTAACCAAGACAAAGTTAACTTGATTTAAAGGAAAGAAAATCACGCTGTCAACAGCAAAGCCCACTGGGATCCCCAGGAAATGTAAGATGGAATCTGGGTGATAAGATAAGGTCTACCCTCTTCCTTTGTCCTTAGTCTAGTCTCACTTGTTCACTGGTTACTGCATGCAGGCGCCCTGCCCCGGGGAGGCACTTCAGACCGGAGTTCCCAGTGCAAAACGGCTGTGCGGGACACGCAACCGCAGATCCGGTGCAGAAGCGAGGTGCACAAGCCTCCGCTCCCAGCGGCGGCAGTGGGCCGTGTACGGAGGCGGTGCGCCCAGCCCTGCAGTCTCCACCCCTCCCTGCTACACAGGCTCCCTGAAGGCAGCCCCACCCCAGGCTTGTCCAGAGAGCAAGAGAGCGTGCTCCTCTCCATTCTCTGGGAAAAGAAGAAAGGTTTCCTCTGCTTCTGAATGCAGTTCGGTCTCCTATTGGCTTAAACATCAGATAGGAGTGACCCTTGCTGGGAATGGACTCGGGAAGGAGAGTAGCAGCGTAACTTTCCGCACAGCCACTTTGCACTATGCATGTGCGGGATATGTGTCCGGGACCCAGGAGACAGACACACCGAGGACAGATTAGGGCAGCAGGCAGCAAAGGCCTACCTCTCTTCCAGGTCTGGCCACTGCTTGAAGCTTCCCTGGGGGTCACTGCCAGGTTCTGCCCTCTGAGGGCCCACGGCTAGCTCCTGCCGGGTCCTCGGAGCATCCTTCAGGTCCCTGCGCAGGTGGAGGGTGCCTCGGGCCATGCTGTCCAGAAAGCTGAGGATCTGCAGGCAGCTCTGGATCTTGGGTGGGAGCAGGCTGGCGGAGGAGAAGGCCGCACTCAGCAGATCAGCAAAGGGCCTGGCCTTGGTGTCCTCCCAGGAGGGCGGAGGGGCGTCCTTTTCCTCCAGGGCCCCAAAACAGCCCAGCAAGCAGAGGTCCTCGGCCAGCTTCTCAAAGAGCCCGGTCCTCCTAAAGAAGTCAGCGTTGACAGGGTCCAGGTACAGCGCAGCTGACAAGGCACAGAGGCTGTGCAGGACAAGGTCCAGGGTCTGGCTGGGGGACACTGCCCCCCACGTCTGCAGTGGGGGCTCCTGGAGAGACCCCTCCAGGTCAGAGAGAAGGGACAGCAGCCCGTTGAACCCACTGGAGACTCTGAAAGCAGCGCGGCCTTTGGGGGTCTCCAGGATCCGGAGCAGCGACTGAAACCAATGAGATAAAAGTGTGTGAGGTCCGGGCAGCAGGTCTTTAACGCTGAGCTCCAGCCCGCCGCTGCCCGGCATTCCTGACGCTCCTCCAGGACCCATGCCAGAGGAACTGCACGCTGCCCGCGGGCAATTCCGAAATACTGGGAGGTCTGTACTGTTCTTTATTTTAGTTTCGAGTCGCCCCTCCGTGCCTTTGTCCAAATGGTTGCTCTTAAAGCCTATGCAGCTTTATAGGGTTGATCTCCTGTCTTATATCTCAAAGGCATCTCTCTCCACAAACCTTTCTCTGACCCCTCACTTATACTCATCCCAGGCTGAGAGCTCATACCTCTAACTCCCCAGTCAGAACTCTCACCATCCTGCACGGAAGCTATTTGAAAATTGTCGCAGCCTTCCTCTAGTTGGAAGTGACATGAAATCAGGCTTGTTCACTGCTGTGGATTGTGGTACCTCCTTAATAACTGCTTGCTAAACTCATGGGATGAACCATTTTCTATATTGCAAAAGGAAACAGTGAAATCTGTACAAAGCAGTTTATTACTATTCACCTTCCTCTGTGTGCAAGCACAGGTATTTTTAATAAATGGAAGGTAGTCAAACAAACCTACTTAAAAGCTGGTGTACCACAATCCACAGCAGCGAACAAGCCTGCTTTCATGTCACTTCAAACTAGAGGAAGGCTGCGACAATTTTCAAAAGGGAATTAAGGTGAAGAGAAATCCTTCACGGAGGGAAACATATAGGAATAGTGTGGACTATAGCGCATGTGTGGAGTTTAGGCTGTTACAACGCACACACTAGAATCTACCTTTGCAAGACTGCCGAGGTCTTTCTGGACAGCCAGACTTTTAATTCCCTCTGGAATCAGACACTTACTAAGCGCTTCCAATGCACCGTACCCATGACATACCCGAGGTGCTCAGTAAGTGTTTCAGAAGCAAAGAAGGACTGCACTTAAGGAGTTCTCACTCTGGGCTGAAGTCCTACACCGAACAAAGAATGGACGGATGACTTTAGATAAATATCAAAGCCTCTAGATTTCGGCATTTAGTTGTTTACTGCTCGTGAAGCTTGAATGGGGCTCCAGGAAACCCCCAGGTTTCTTAAGCACGTTTCCCGGAAAATGGCTGGCTCCTGCGGCTTTGCTAGAAGGTGCTGGAGGAGCACTGAAGTTGTTTCATCCTTTACGATGTTTAGCGCTCAGGAAAGAAGACTTTTCTTGGCGGACATAACTTAAAGTCAATTTCAGGATGCTTGAAATAAGGTTCAAAGAGAAAAACGTAAGGAAAAAGAAAGTTCATAATTTGGGAGCGATAGGTGAAACTGTGTCTTAAACGCATGGTTTAGGGTGATAGTCTGTGGCATAATACATGAAAATCCAGTGACGGAGAGAAAATTGATGGGTCAGAAAAGGGAGCGAAGGGACTAGACTTCTAAATTCTCGTACAGAGAAAGTCAAATAGAAACTCAGTAAAGTTACAGGTAAATATGAAATATGAAGTCATGTACTTTGCGGGGGAAAGTAATTTTCTAGTTCTATCTCTAAAATGCTGGTAACTCCAACCTAACACTAGTGTTTATCTGAAACACTATAATGTGTACCACTAGAACCCGTATTTTGTTATCTAAGATTACATTCTGCTACAAGAAGCTTGACCTGCTTGCTGGACGGTGAACCCAGGCATGGGGTAGGAAAGCGTGAAATGAGCCAGAACGAAGCTGATACCCACAAGCAAGGACTCTCGTTTCAAAGATGCAGAGAAATGATGACCCAGAAGCTGCTTACAGTGTTTGCACTGCCCCGTCAATGACATTTCAAGTAAACAAAGCAAAGATTGTAGAAACTAGGAGAATCTTTACAAGGCCAAAGGTCATGATTATGCTCAAAATGGACAAATTATCATATAGAGTGAGGTAGAAAGATTCATCTGTACCAATATGGGTCAATTGATCTTTTCCCGGTTATAGGAAAAGGAAATGCATGACTTATGGTGGTTAGATCAATGATTGCCCACCACAGCTCTGGGGGGTAGCTGTGGGGAAATTGAATTACTTTGTTCTTTAAAAGAAATTCAACATCAGGGTCACCCACTAACACGGGATCCAATCAGAGTCATGGGATATGGTTCAGGGAAATGGGCTTTCCAGACTGTCTGACAGGCAGAGGGAAATTGAAACACGAAAGCCTAGTGTTTCTAGGGACAGCTGCTTTCTCCTCCTAAGTGAGGATATGACTTAATGACCTCTGTTGCTGTTTAGCCACTAAGTCATGTCCAACTCTTTTTGCAACCCCATGGGCTGTAGCCTGACATGCTCCTCCATCCATGGGATATCTCAGGCAAGAATACTGGAGCAGGCTGCCATTCCCTTTTCCAGGGGAGCTTCCTGACTCAGGGATCAAATCTGTGTCTATGGCATCAGCAGACAGATTCTTTGCCGCTGAGCCAGCAGGGCAGTCCAGCTCAAAGCTCAGGGAAGGTTGCATTTATAGACAGGTCCTTAAAGAGAAGATTATATGTAGACTGTTAGAACAGAGCCTCCAGGATAGTAATGTTGGTGAATGTAAAAGCTTATGGTTTAGCAGCACAGAGTTCCCTAGACTAGGCAGGGCCTTTCTCTCAATACACAGCATCACACAGCTGCCTTCCCAAAATCCCAGCCCAGCCCCGGGATTCTGGGGACAGTTCTCTGTGCCTGCCTTGAATGAGCAACTCACCCTGGACAGAATTAATGCTCCTGTGCCGAGGCGGAAGTGCCCACTAACCTTCAAGCATGCTGAGTGGCGGTGGTCTCTCCCTGCCATCTGATAACCCACACGAAAGGCTGACTGACCATTAGCGTTGGTCAGTGCGGTTCAGCATCGTCTGTCTCAACCTGTCTCAGTGTGACTAGCGCCATGAAAAATATAAAGTACCGATACATCAAGAAATCTGAGGCTCTAGAGTGTTAAACTGTCTAAGTTTATGTGAGTGCTTTCAAAGGCTCTGAAAACCACTATTACGTTATTCAGGGCAAATGGAATGAATGGAAGTCTTCTGTTCATCACATGATGCTTGACAAAATAAACACCCAAAAGAGAGAATGATTAACAAATAAAACTTATCAGATTATGAGCAATTGTCTTGAGTGCTAGATGTCCACCAAAACTCCCTTCTTCCCTTAAGAAACCACCTTCTAATTGTCCAGTTTTATACCAAATATTGCTCATCAGATCTCCGTCATTCCAGATGCTGAGGGCAGATATTTTAAAAGGAAAGCAACACAATAATAGCCATCCTTATGATCTGTGTCTCTCAGAGGGTCTATCCCCTTAATTCCTAGATGGCACTTCTCTCCTCCTATGGGGAGGGGGGGAGAAAAAAAGGAATGGCTGTCCTTAATTGTTGCTTTGTTTGATTTATTAAATTCAATGTCATTATCTAAAATGGGGGTAATGTCATTAGAACTCAGGCTTCTCTATTATTTCTTGGGATGGGGTTAATTTCATATTTGCAGAGTCATAAAGTAAAGAGTCCAAAATCTAATTACAAAGACTTAATTTCATAGCAACTAAAGAGAAACATTTCTATCATAAAGGAAAATAAATACTGCGCTACTTCGGGAAGCGATTTGTCAGGAACTAGGGGCCTAGGAGGAGGGTCTCCATTACTGTCATTCAACTTTGCATGACAATGCATCACCGAGGCTTGCAAGTCTGCGAAAGGGAGTAAATTTAATCAGCTGAAGTCAAAGTAATCAGGCTAGGGTTGACACATTTCAAGAAAGGTCAGCGTTAAGCACATTTTCTCCTCCTTAACTCAGTTACCATGTCATCGTCTCTGAGTTAGTATTCCTCCAGCTTGAATCTATAAAATGGATGTCTGCTGCAAAGCGCTAACTATGTTAAGACTAACAGGATTTATTTCACATTCTATTATTTGTTATTCCTCATAATTTTCCATGTGTCATGCTGGAAGACGGGTGAGGTAATGCAATTAAGCTCAGGGTTGAACAGCTAAATGTATATTAGCAAATCAATCTGAATTTGTGCATAACCCAATCATGGTCCCGCTGGCCGTGGAGAGGAAATTCATTTGCTTACATTATTCTTTAACTCGGTTATCATCTGCCAGAATTAGGTGGTGGAGCCACACGTGCTCCTGTATTGGTATGGAGGCACCACTGGATTTTTGGAAGCCACTGCCTTAAGTCACATGTTTCTGGAGGAATGTTGTCCTCCAGAGCAGCTGGCTAATCCTCCGGGAAGGGAAGTGAGGGTGGCACCATGATGTGAATATACTTCAGAGATGGCAAACCTTGGTCAGGTGGTGGGGTGGAGGGTCCTGCCTCTGAGGCCCCCACATTCCATCGCTTCCCCTTCATTCTGCATCTGACCCACTTGGCAGGCACAGTGCAGGCATACTCTCAACCACCAAAAAGGGAAATCTAGCCAGAACTAATTTTACATCTTTGTTTCCCAAGGGGTTCCCAAAGTGATTTAAAACAAAGGCCTATCTCACATCAGCTTCCAGCAAATATTGGCTAGTTGCTCACAGGACTCGATGGTGGGCAAGGCTGGAACAGGCTCTGGGGCCCAATCCTTCCCCACAACCCCCCAGAGCTTCAGTGGGTTATCAGCCTGGTCCCAGAAATGCCAGGGAGGCTCCAGGCACCCTCCTCACTGCCCAGCAGTAACTTGGCAGCCAGGACGAAGATAGCACGTTGAGTACAGGGTGAAAGTGGAAGTCGCTCAGCCGTGTCTGACTCTCTGCCACCCCAAGGACTATGCAGTCCATGGAATTCTCCAGGCCAGACTACTGGAATGGGTAGCCTATCCCTTCTCCAGAGGATCTTCCTGACCCAAGAATCAAACCGGGCTCTCCTGTATTACAGGTGGATTCTTGACCAACTGAGCTATGAGGGAAGCCCAGAGTATGACTGTGTTAAAAAAGCTTACACATCATTCATCCCTGATGTACTCTCTTGATAGTGTGATACTGAAATGATATTGAATCTGTAAAACACCATGGCTTCACATGGCTAATTCTGGAAATTCGGTCCTATTACCCAAGGTCTGACACTCTAGTATNCATCCCTGATGTACTCTCTTGATAGTGTGATACTGAAATGATATTGAATCTGTAAAACACCATGGCTTCACATGGCTAATTCTGGAAATTCGGTCCTATTACCCAAGGTCTGACACTCTAGTATGGTGCCTCTGGGCTATCGGGTAAACAAGAGGAACTTTGGAGCAAAGCAGAGAGCTTTCCTGTAGTAAACACAAAAATACTGTACTCTCCAAAACTTTCCTCTCTGTGGATCTGTTTGACTATAAATGTGAAAATGCCAGGTACAGTTAGGGATTCTGATTATTCATCTAACAGAAAATCAAAGTCCTGACTGCCTTGCTCTCGGCCTTCCCTGTCCCTCATTCAAATTAAATTGAACAGAGACACATGAGAAAAAAAAATTCAAGAGCATGGTGAAGAGAAAAGACCACCAAAGTTTTAGTCACTAGTCTTAGATTCAAATTCAACTTCACCTTTGAGTATTAGAATCTCTCCAGGCCTGTCTCTACTGCCACATCAGGACTGGACCACATGAAGCTTTCCAGCTATAAACTCTCATCAATTCTTGCTATCTCTCTCCCCTAATCTCCCCTCTAAATGCTCCCTTCAGACCTGTTACTTCACATAACCGTGGAACTCTAGTATCTTTCAAAAGACCTTTAACTTTCCTTTTTTGCTCCATCACCTTCACTGATTTTTTGACTCTGTGATTAAATCACTGTTTTGGTTCTTGTCATCTATGAAATGCATGATAACTACAGTCAAAATGCCACTTTTGGATGGGCTTCTCATAACACATTGGCTATGCTGAGCTCCACAGGCTTAGGTCATCAGACGACATGAATACCAGTACATCAGAGCCTGACACTGGCTTTGCTGAGAAATTAAGTTGGTAAAATAAACTGAATGTCATTCTCTAACTGTTAAAATGGTTTTATACTGAAATCAGCTCAGTTCAGGTCAGTTCAGTCTCTCAGTCATGTCCGACTCTTTGTGACCCCATGAATTGCAGCACGCCAGGCCTCCCTGTCCATCACCACTCCTGGAGTTCGCTCAAACTCATGTCCATCGAGTCAGTGATGCCATCCAGCCATNAGCCCTAGGTCTAAGGACTTGCACAGACAGAATACAGAGAAACCTGTATTTCAGGTATCTGAAATATCTCTGTATGCAGAGGAACCTGTGATCAGAGCCACGGCATCGGCTCACAGGAGCGCTGCTTTCCAGGGAAGGACCCCCAAAATGTACGGGCTTCAGGCACCAAGAGGACAGGAGCACCCCCAAAAGGAGAGATTTGATATTTCAGAAGAGCAACAGTACAAGCATCACGGGAAATAATCGGGCTTTATTAGATTTCTTCATGCTTATTTCAAGGTNATTTCAGAAGAGCAACAGTGCAAGCATCACGGGAAATAATCGGGCTTTATTAGATTTCTTCATGCTTATTTCAAGCTGCGTATGTCTTTCGTTTTCAGCTACTTATGTGTAGTGGGCTGCCTTGCTCTTCTCGTGGAGATATGTCAAGGGTAAAAGTACTGACTTCCATTAAGGCAAAAAGGAAAACAAATGAGCCGATATGGGTCCTTTCTGACATTTCCTGAACAGTTTATTTTCCCTCCTGCCTTCCACAAGAAGTCTGGGGAAAACCAACCAGCCTTTTAACCAAAGAGATATTTAGGAACTGCTATGACAGAGACATCCATGGTAGGAGTCACCCGTCAGTGATGGTCCAGACGCATGTAAAATATGGCATTCTCATAGAGACATTCCTGGGGCTTCCCTGGTGGCTCAGACAGCAAAGAATCTGCCTGCAGTGCGGGAGACCTGGGTTCCATCCCTGGACTGATAAGATCCCCTGGAGAAAGGAATGGCAACCCACTCCAGTATTCTTGCCCAGGAAATTCCATGGACAGCTACAGTGAGCTATAGTCCATGGGGTCACAAAGGGGCAGACACGACTGAGTCTAAGACTAAGCACGTAGAGATGTCCACTCTGTGTGCACCTTTGGAGGAAGGTCCTCTGGATGCTGTCATCTAGTCCCATTCCTTTGGAATGTCAGTCCTCTCATCCGAGTCATCCCTCTAGACTAAGAGCCTGACTTTGTAGCAAAATCTGTCAAACACAATGGTAATCTCCACCCTACAGATGAGCACGCTGCTCATGTTCAGAGCTAAGCCAAGGGAATTTTTGTGACTTTGCCCTTATAGAGCTTCCCCATAACCAGTGGAAGAGTTCGGGCCATCAGCAAGTTCTTTCACTTCCATCCCTTGGTTTATCCAATCCCCAGACCCAACTTGAAGATGACATAGCAATTCAGATGGAGGAAATTAGTCCAGATTTTGCTGAGTTACATCTTTGTGTGGTTCTCGTGGATGAATAATTTGAGAAAAACAGTAGGGGAAAGGCCCTCTGAGACAGGGAATGGAAGGAAGCCAGTACAGGAGCATTACCAAGCAAGAGCAGTTGGAGCTTAGTCCTCCTGGGGACTCCGGAAGGCAAAGTAGAGCTATCCCACCTAAGGGGCAACTTTGCCGGGTGTACATCCATCAGCTTCTACCAGTCATCGGTAGGGGGCTAGTCCTGGGGTTTGCTGACCTTTGGGCACTTCCAGCCCCACAGCATACAGGCCGAACTCGTCACAGCCATCCTAGAAAGCCTCCCAACAGAGCATGTGGACTCTAGGAGACTGTCAGACTAGCAGGCATGCCGGCGTGTATNTTGGGCACTTCCAGCCCCACAGCATACAGGCCGAACTCGTCACAGCCATCCTAGAAAGCCTCCCAACAGAGCATGTGGACTCTAGGAGACTGTCAGACTAGCAAGCATGCCGGCGTGTATGCCACCAAATGGACTTGGTAAAACTGTTATTGAGCTCACCCATTGGTTTCCTAAAGAAGTTAACTTCAAACTCAGCTGAACATTGAATTACTTTCACAATAAAAGTCTTTCTGGACACGATCTATGGAGATTTGTATTTCAGAAGACATTCTGATAAGCCTCAATATCTTTCTCCAGAGCACCATATATGATTCTGAGGACCTCAGCTTCCGCTGTTTCTTTCCCACCAAGCACAGCCACTTACCGAAGTAACACTTTGAGCAGCAGAGGGTAGCCCTCCCCGGTCTCAAACTCCAGGAACAGAGCTGAGGAGATGGGGTAGGAGTCCTTCACAAAGCCCAAGACGAGGCTCACTCCCTCGCTCACCTCAGGAGCGGGGAGGGTGTCAACAAGCCTGGAGAGGTTCTGCAGGGAGATCTTGATGCAGTCCATGGCTGCAGGAGGAAAGACACCCATGCTGAGCTCAGAGGCAATCGCTATGCAGCAGTGGCCATTCACTCCCCACCTGATTGGAAACTGCGTGTCGAGATGTGAATGAGAATCCATCTAAAATGCTTCTGCTGACTCTTGGACCAAGAAGAAGCTTCCTCTCTGAGAAGTGCCATCCTAAGAGCCACACTCTGGGGCCCAGATGGAGAGTAAGTAAAAAAGGAAGAGGATGGAAATCTCTTAGCCCTCTGCCCCTAATTCCCGGCATGCAGAGGGATCCAGGTCCGTTAGATAACAAGATGCAAGACATAAGACCTGAGTGTCACAGGAGACCTTAAGGAAGCAATGCTGTGCAGAAATCAGCTTGATGAAAAGTGCAGGGAAGGATATAGGAATACATGGGAAGACGAAGGGCAAAAAGAGGGTGTGTTTCAGCTACTAAAGAATCCAGAGGGTTGGCGCCTGGAAGTGTGTTCCACAAGGTAGAGGGCGGAAGACGGTCCACCTGGTGTGTGACCTGCTGTGGAACGCACTGTTTACCCCAGAGCTGTGAGAAGCCAGGGGAAGAACTGAGTCAGCAGAAAGATGCCACTGGGTTTGCATTTGGATGGATCACGGTTTTTAAGGCTCTTTTGTTAGGAGGAGCCTCTTCTGAATGCCAGGAGAGCCACACCAGTATTCAGGAAAAGTGTCTCTCAAAATTTGAGATAACGCATGTTAGTCCCTCACCTGTGAGGCCAAGGACACGCTCCCAAGACTGGATGCTGGGCAGGGCAGCACCGAGAGTTGCCAGCTTGGCAGGGAGACACCAGCCTAGCGCTCACTTCCTGACCTTCTCCTCAGCCTATAGGCCCGTGGAAAATACTCATTCCCCTGCAGGGGCCCNAGAGCCACACCAGTATTCAGGAAAAGTGTCTCTCAAAATTTGAGATAAGGCATGTTAGTCCCTCACCTGTGAGGCCAAGGTCACGCTCCCAAGGCTGCATGCTGGGCAGGGCAGCATTGAGAGTTGCCAGCTTGGCAGGGAGACACCAGCCTAGCACTCACTTCCTGACCTTCTCCTCAGCCTATAGGCCCGTGGAAAATACTCATTTCCCTGCAGGGGCTCTGGGCACAGGACTCTAGGTGACTAGATCTCCATAACACGGCTTTTTTTATTCCAGTTGAGAATAATGACTAAGTGAGAGCCCCCTGGCACCAAGGCAGGCAGCTTTTTCTCAGGAGTCTCTGACTCTAGTCTGTGAGGGGTGTCTGGGTTGCTGAGCTCCTCAGGCCTGGCTCAGCCCTACACCATTACCACTAGACCATAGCTTCATCAGGAAATTTCAGTCATGAAACTGGGGATGATGTTTTATCCCAGGGCTCAGTTACAGTAAGAGGGGGGACTTATATGTGCCCAGCTCTCAGCCCCTGACACCCTCTATTATAAGGGGTCCCAGAAAGAAGACAAGTCACGGGACAAGTGCTTGGGGACCAGCAGGTCACATTGGCAGGCTCATCCCTTGGAGTTACCCCAAGAGATGGACGGTTGTGCTCCTAAGAGGCACTTCAGCTGGTGAAGCTGAACAACGGTGGTGGGAAGGTCAGCTGAAATCTTTCATCCAAACCTACTCATCCAAGTTATCCTTGCAGAGCCTCCCTCCCTGCGCCATGGAGGGCCAGCACCTGAAAGGACGCCGATGCATTTCCCCAGATTCTGCAGGCCACGGTGGTGTCCATGCTTCCCAGCATCACCCGAGTCCTTGGGAGACAGACGATGCTAAGGGAAGCCCTGGGACAGCGAGAAGAATCGATTCCCTCACGGTACAACTTTAGATCACAGCCAAGTAATGATGCTGGGATGCTGACCAATGGGGCGCCCACTGCCAGGTACTATCTGAGGGCTTCAAATATGCCAACGCATTAATGCATCCCAGCAATCCAGTGAGATCAGCGGGATTGTTATCTCCATTTTACAGACAAAGGAACTGAAGCATACAGGCAGTAAAGTGCTCAAGGTCACTCAGCCAGGGGCGCAGGGCAGGAGCCCACAGCCTGGCTGTCTAACCTCTGAATCGAAGTGCTTAACTTTTACGCACACTGTCCAGAGCATAGCCTAAGGCACCGGAATTGGCATCTCGGGTTTAATATGTGAGTCTCTTCTTCACTAGCTGGGGAGCCTCGGCATCATCTGTTTCCTCACTACAAAATGGCATTAATCATCAATATCTAGCTCAAAAAATTAGATAATATACAAAGGAGCTCAGCACAGTATGTGTTTGACAGTATGGGTAGGAAATAAGTTGCCCTTTCCCTCTCCCTTCCAATGGATCATCAAAATGAACAGTAAAAGCCCTGTCACGAATGGACCCAAGTGATACAGGGTGACCTACTAGGCATAATTGGACATCAGTGAAAACCCTGTTTGTTCATCTCTTTTTGGATTCCTGGAATCTATGCTAATGCTGCCATGGGCATCCCAGGGTCTAATTCTAGAAAGTGTGCCCACAGACCATCCCTGGTCTCCCAGGGTCATACCCTGCAGGTATTGGATGACACCGATGTTCTGGGCCTTGGAGATGGTCTTCAGCACACAGAAGGTGGGCTCCTTCCAAAAGTAGCAGCTGTGCTCCCGAAGACATGTCGTGGCAATCATGAGAGACTGGAGTTCATTTCCTGAGAGAAGTCCCTCCAGACCCTGAGCCTCACCGCAAATGTTGAGCAACATCTGAGGGGGGGAAATACAAAGTCTTTGGTTAGGAAGCCTCCTTCCTGTAATGAATTTGTTCCTTACTTTTCTTTGTCTCAGCAGGAGAGATAGAATTGTGGCTGATCACCGTCTGCCTGAGACTGGCATGGTCAACAGCCACCTAAGAAAAGGTGGCAGGACTAAACTGCGGACTCCTAACCCAGTACGAGCAGTGGTTATCCTTTCCACATCACAGTAACACAAGAGTGTTTGACTTAGAGAGGCGCCTTATTATATAGAAATGCAGAAAATGCTACCTGTGATTAAAATACAGAATTAACAGTGCGATTTAAAAAGAGAGCTGTGTTCCTGAATCCCTGGCTGGCACTCAACCTCTACTTCTCTCTAAGATTACGAGCATTACCCAGTAACCTCCTAGCTGGATTTCTTGCCCCCACCCATCCCATGTTCCTGTGATTACCTCCTGAAAATCTACTGTGCACTGGCATGGAAACCAAATACTCTAATATGGCTCCCAGAGTTCTGCACGGCCCAGCCCTGCCTCTTCCCCCATGTCATCCCGTGTGCTCTCCTTTTGGCTCTTGATGGTCTTGCAGGGACCCTCGTCCTCTCTGGCGAACATGGAAAGCTCTTTCTGTCCAAATCCTTGAGCCCCTTTTTGCACAGTGACAGAGTCTCAGCTGGATAGTCACGGAACTGGAGACAGACCCGCTTTTCTGGTCTCCCCTGAAGATGGCCGGTGATTGTGGCCACGCGACCTTTCACTTGGCCAGCCATTTCTTCTCCTCTTCTGCCTCCTCCCCCTTCACATCTCCATCCCAACCTTCGGCTCCCTGGTTCAATGCCATTTCCTCAGAAGTGTCTCCGTTTATGCGCAACCATAAGTCAGGTCCCCTGGCTCTCATTTCCCAGCACATCTCTCAGTTTTCCATCAGAGCATTTAAAACACTGGACCCTGCTCCTTTATTCATGCGATTGGTCTCCGCAGTCGGCTTCTCCATCTCTCTGTCGTCTCTATGAGAGGGTGCGGGTCTAGTACAGAGATGCACCCAAGAGGGGCTCTGTACATTTTTGTGGAATGAAAGAAGGAAACTCTGGAGAACCTTGAGGCGGTATTGCTGTGGCTCACGTTCTGTCCACACACAGAGGACCACTGAAGACAGGGCTGCACTGACCGCCTGCAGAGCACTGGACAGCACACAGTGAAGGCCTGCTTACGTGCCCAGTGCTGTGTCCTGACCACTCCTGAAATATGATTTATATGTGGGCAACTGAGGCCTAAATTCCTAACAAGTGAAGCTTAGGGGACACCCGGCATAAGTGGAATCTGGCAGAACTCATGAGATGCCCGCTGGTAATGAGGATTCTGGCTTGAGCATTGGTCTAAAATGGGCATGGCTGTGAGCGTGCATGTTCAGGGGATAGCGGCACAGGCAGTTCCCGAATGGTCCTGTGCACCTGCTCCGTGTGATACAAAGAGAAGGAAGACAGACAGTACCCCGCCTCCACTGGAGAGGCCAGAGGAGTTTTCTGGAGAACATGGCATGCCAGCAGCTGAGAAAGCAGAACTCGTCAGTAAAGGGGAGAGAGGCGAGAAGTTGCGTGAAAAGTCTCTGCCAGTTAGAGAAGATAGGAAAGAGAGGCATGATATGAGCACACCACATGTGATAGTGGCCTGAGATGGTGTCTGAGAGGAGAGATGGAGGTGACCCCACAGAGTGGTTAAATGCAGTCTCAGAAGCCAGATTCCCAGGTTCCAATCCCTGCCTCCACCCGCCTCCTCTATGACCCTTATTGTTGTTGAGTCGCTAAGTTATGTCCCTCTGTCTTGTGACCCCACGGACCATAGCCCGCCAGGCTCCTCTGTCCATGGGATTTCCCAGGCAAGAATACTGGAGTAACCTTCCATTTCTTCCTTCAGGGGGTCTTCCCGACCCAGGGCTGAACCCACATCTCCTGCTTGGCAGGTGGATTCTTTACCACTGAGCCACACTTGGACTCTGGTCTCGTGTTTACTCACCATACTTTAGATTGCGCTGAATAAAGATGACAAAACCACGCACATCCTGTGATGAGAGACAGGACTCAGGGAGGTGATGGGTGTAAGGTTATGGCACAAGGCTGGTACATAGCAAGTACTTACAGAGTTACACAGAGGAGCTTACCAAGTTTGTTCTCAGAGGTGCAGGGGCCAGAGATAGGAGGTTCCAGGTGCCCAGGAGGGTGGGCAGGACCCTAGACCACAGACTGGAGGACAAGAAGTTGTTGCAGCCAAGCAGAGGAGGAAAAGAAGCACAGTATTCTGAATGAGAACAAGGGCAACACAGAGATACAAGGAGGCGGAGAGAAACTCCATCTTCCAAATGCACGGGATTCCACAGTCTTTGCAGAGCCTGGGGCGAAGGGGTGAGCTGGGCCCTCCAGGAGAACAGAGGAGGCTCAGAGCTAGGGGTAGAGAGAGACCAGAGGAGGTTGGAGAAGCAGGTTGGAGGGCCAAGAAGAAGCTTGGTCTTGGCCCAGGAAGTCCAGCCCTCCCCCTACTCACCTGCACAAACATCCTCTGAACTTGAACATCACTCTCAAAGCACTCATCCTTTTCCAGAGGAAAAGCAAAGAACAGGTAGAGACACCGGAGAAGCAGGGCTGGGAGCCCAGACGCAGCGACTCTGCCCAGCGTCTCCTGCAAGGGAAGGTCAGGCGTGTCCCGGGGCTGCAGAGCACAGCTCCAGACCCAGACTGGAGAGGCCATCCGGCTCGCTTCTTTCAGCCACGAACNGGAGCCCAGACGCAGCGACTCTGCCCAGCGTCTCCTGCAAGGGAAGGTCAGGCGTGGCCCGGGGCTGCAGAGCACAGCTCCAGACCCAGACTGGAGAGGCCATCCGGCTCGCTTCTTTCAGCCACGAACTTGAGGGAGTCACTTCCTCTCTTTGGGCGACTCATTCTCAATTAGGAATGGAGACAATTTTAGGGCCCGTGGGACAGCTGTGAAGATTTTTACATCAAGCGTGCATTATGTGCTAGGTAGATGTATCTTTTACGTGATAGAGATGATAGGAAGGAAGGGGGAGGACTGCTGTAGAGCAGAAATCAAGGGCATTCCAGGCAATCACACCGCTGATTTTGGCAGGTTTCCTCCTGATGAGGGAACTGGAAACTCGGTCAGGAAGAGGTGGCAGAGAACAAGTTCAAGCATCTGAATAAAGGACATGATGATCAGGGCCCTTTCCTTTCCCTTGCTCAGATCCGAGACCTCAGCTTGACCCAAACAGCCCTATAGGTGAGGACCAGTAACCCAGACAGCCACACACCTCAACAGCCCCAGGGCTGCCAGGCAGAGAGGAGAAAAGGGTCAGAACAGAGGGGTCAGCCCGAGCGCGCAGCGCCACAGGGCTCTCTCCACGGGCTCTGCCTGCAGCTCCGCCGCTGTTACCACACTGCACCCGCTCACATACGTGAGCGTGAGAGGGCATGTGTGTGGCTAACATAAAGCACGCAATATCCCACCCTATGGGCTAAGCTCACAGACACGCCAGGTGCGCTAGAAAAGAGAAAGGAACGTGCAGCCCGGGCCAGCACCAGGCTGCTGCCGCCTAAGGTTTCACCAGGGAGGGTCTGCCCCAGCACCAGGCTGCTGCCGCCTAAAGGTTTCACCAGGGAGGGTCTGCCCCAGCACCAGGCTGCTGAGGCCTAAGGTTTCACCAGGGAGGGTCTGCCCCAGCACCAGGCTGCTGCTGCCTAGTTTCACCACAGGGAGGGTCTGCCCCAGCACCAGGCTGCTGCTGCCTAGTTTCACTGCAGGGAGGGTCTGCCCCGGCACCAGGCTGCTGCGGCCTAAAGGTTTCGCCGCAGGGAGGGTCTGCCCCCTGTACTGGGCACAAGCCTCTGCGTAGNCCCCTGACACCCTCTATTATAAGGGGTCCCAGAAAGAAGACAAGTCACGGGACAAGTGCTTGGGGACCAGCAGGTCACATTGGCAGGCTCATCCCTTGGAGTTACCCCAAGAGATGGACGGTTGTGCTCCTAAGAGGCACTTCAGCTGGTGAAGCTGAACAACGGTGGTGGGAAGGTCAGCTGAAATCTTTCATCCAAACCTACTCATCCAAGTTATCCTTGCAGAGCCTCCCTCCCTGCGCCATGGAGGGCCAGCACCTGAAAGGACGCCGATGCATTTCCCCAGATTCTGCAGGCCACGGTGGTGTCCATGCTTCCCAGCATCACCCGAGTCCTTGGGAGACAGACGATGCTAAGGGAAGCCCTGGGACAGCGAGAAGAATCGATTCCCTCACGGTACAACTTTAGATCACAGCCAAGTAATGATGCTGGGATGCTGACCAATGGGGCGCCCACTGCCAGGTACTATCTGAGGGCTTCAAATATGCCAACGCATTAATGCATCCCAGCAATCCAGTGAGATCAGCGGGATTGTTATCTCCATTTTACAGACAAAGGAACTGAAGCATACAGGCAGTAAAGTGCTCAAGGTCACTCAGCCAGGGGCGCAGGGCAGGAGCCCACAGCCTGGCTGTCTAACCTCTGAATCGAAGTGCTTAACTTTTACGCACACTGTCCAGAGCATAGCCTAAGGCACCGGAATTGGCATCTCGGGTTTAATATGTGAGTCTCTTCTTCACTAGCTGGGGAGCCTCGGCATCATCTGTTTCCTCACTACAAAATGGCATTAATCATCAATATCTAGCTCAAAAAATTAGATAATATACAAAGGAGCTCAGCACAGTATGTGTTTGACAGTATGGGTAGGAAATAAGTTGCCCTTTCCCTCTCCCTTCCAATGGATCATCAAAATGAACAGTAAAAGCCCTGTCACGAATGGACCCAAGTGATACAGGGTGACCTACTAGGCATAATTGGACATCAGTGAAAACCCTGTTTGTTCATCTCTTTTTGGATTCCTGGAATCTATGCTAATGCTGCCATGGGCATCCCAGGGTCTAATTCTAGAAAGTGTGCCCACAGACCATCCCTGGTCTCCCAGGGTCATACCCTGCAGGTATTGGATGACACCGATGTTCTGGGCCTTGGAGATGGTCTTCAGCACACAGAAGGTGGGCTCCTTCCAAAAGTAGCAGCTGTGCTCCCGAAGACATGTCGTGGCAATCATGAGAGACTGGAGTTCATTTCCTGAGAGAAGTCCCTCCAGACCCTGAGCCTCACCGCAAATGTTGAGCAACATCTGAGGGGGGAAAATACAAAGTCTTTGGTTAGGAAGCCTCCTTCCTGTAATGAATTTGTTCCTTACTTTTCTTTGTCTCAGCAGGAGAGATAGAATTGTGGCTGATCACCGTCTGCCTGAGACTGGCATGGTCAACAGCCACCTAAGAAAAGGTGGCAGGACTAAACTGCGGACTCCTAACCCAGTACGAGCAGTGGTTATCCTTTCCACATCACAGTAACACAAGAGTGTTTGACTTAGAGAGGCGCCTTATTATATAGAAATGCAGAAAATGCTACCTGTGATTAAAATACAGAATTAACAGTGCGATTTAAAAAGAGAGCTGTGTTCCTGAATCCCTGGCTGGCACTCAACCTCTACTTCTCTCTAAGATTACGAGCATTACCCAGTAACCTCCTAGCTGGATTTCTTGCCCCCACCCATCCCATGTTCCTGTGATTACCTCCTGAAAATCTACTGTGCACTGGCATGGAAACCAAATACTCTAATATGGCTCCCAGAGTTCTGCACGGCCCAGCCCTGCCTCTTCCCCCATGTCATCCCGTGTGCTCTCCTTTTGGCTCTTGATGGTCTTGCAGGGACCCTCGTCCACTCTGGCGAACATGGAAAGCTCTTTCTGTCCAAATCCTTGAGCCCCTTTTTGCACAGTGACAGAGTCTCAGCTGGATAGTCACGGAACTGGAGACAGACCCGCTTTTCTGGTCTCCCCTGAAGATGGCCGGTGATTGTGGCCACGCGACCTTTCACTTGGCCAGCCATTTCTTCTCCTCTTCTGCCTCCTCCCCCTTCACATCTCCATCCCAACCTTCGGCTCCCTGGTTCAATGCCATTTCCTCAGAAGTGTCTCCGTTTATGCGCAACCATAAGTCAGGTCCCCTGGCTCTCATTTCCCAGCACATCTCTCAGTTTTCCATCAGAGCATTTAAAACACTGGACCCTGCTCCTTTATTCATGCGATTGGTCTCCGCAGTCGGCTTCTCCATCTCTCTGTCGTCTCTATGAGAGGGTGCGGGTCTAGTACAGAGATGCACCCAAGAGGGGCTCTGTACATTTTTGTGGAATGAAAGAAGGAAACTCTGGAGAACCTTGAGGCGGTATTGCTGTGGCTCACGTTCTGTCCACACACAGAGGACCACTGAAGACAGGGCTGCACTGACCGCCTGCAGAGCACTGGACAGCACACAGTGAAGGCCTGCTTACGTGCCCAGTGCTGTGTCCTGACCACTCCTGAAATATGATTTATATGTGGGCAACTGAGGCCTAAATTCCTAACAAGTGAAGCTTAGGGGACACCCGGCATAAGTGGAATCTGGCAGAACTCATGAGATGCCCGATGGTAATGAGGATTCTGGCTTGAGCATTGGTCTAAAATGGGCATGGCTGTGAGCATGCGTGTTCAGGGGACAGCGGCACAGGCAGTTCCCAAATGGTCTTGTGCACCTGCTCCGTGTGATACAAAGAGAAGGAAGACAGACAGTACCCCGCCTCCACTGGAGAGGCCAGAGGAGTTTTCTGGAGAACACGGCATGCCAGCAGCTGAGAAAGCAGAACTTGTCAGTAAAGGGGAGAGAGGCGAGAAGTTGCGTGAAAAGTCTCTGCCAGTTAGAGAAGATAGGAAAGAGAGGCATGATATGAGCACACCACATGTGATAGTGGCCTGAGATGGTGTCTGAGAGGAGAGATGGAGGTGACCCCACAGAGTGGTTAAATGCAGTCTCAGAAGCCAGATTCCCAGGTTCCAATCCCTGCCTCCACCCGCCTCCTCTATGACCCTTATTGTTGTTGAGTCGCTAAGTTATGTCCCTCTGTCTTGTGACCCCACGGACCATAGCCCGCCAGGCTCCTCTGTCCATGGGATTTCCCAGGCAAGAATACTGGAGTAACCTTCCATTTCTTCCTTCAGGGGGTCTTCCCGACCCAGGGCTGAACCCACGTATCCTGCTTGGCAGGTGGATTCTTTACCACTGAGCCACACTTGGACTCTGGTCTCGTGTTTACTCACCATACTTTAGATTGCGCTGAATAAAGATGACAAAACCACGCACATCCTGTGATGAGAGACAGGACTCAGGGAGGTGATGGGTGTAAGGTTATGGCACAAGGCTGGTACATAGCAAGTACTTACAGAGTTACACAGAGGAGCTTACCAAGTTTGTTCTCAGAGGTGCAGGGGCCAGAGATAGGAGGTTCCAGGTGCCCAGGAGGGTGGGCAGGACCCTAGACCACAGACTGGAGGACAAGAAGTTGTTGCAGCCAAGCAGAGGAGGAAAAGAAGCACAGTATTCTGAATGAGAACAAGGGCAACACAGAGATACAAGGAGGCGGAGAGAAACTCCATCTTCCAAATGCACGGGATTCCACAGGCTTTGCAGAGCCTGGGGCGAAGGGGTGAGCTGGGCCCTCCAGGAGAACAGAGGAGGCTCAGAGCTAGGGGTAGAGAGAGACCAGAGGAGGTTGGAGAAGCAGGTTGGAGGGCCAAGAAGAAGCTTGGTCTTGGCCCAGGAAGTCCAGCCCTCCCCCTACTCACCTGCACAAACATCCTCTGAACTTGAACATCACTCTCAAAGCACTCATCCTTTTCCAGAGGAAAAGCAAAGAACAGGTAGAGACACCGGAGAAGCAGGGCTGGGAGCCCAGACGCAGCGACTCTGCCCAGCGTCTCCTGCAAGGGAAGGTCAGGCGTGGCCCGGGGCTGCAGAGCACAGCTCCAGACCCAGACTGGAGAGGCCATCCGGCTCGCTTCTTTCAGCCACGAACTTGAGGGAGTCACTTCCTCTCTTTGGGCGACTCATTCTCAATTAGGAATGGAGACAATTTTAGGGCCCGTGGGACAGCTGTGAAGATTTTTACATCAAGCGTGCATTATGTGCTAGGTAGATGTATCTTTTACGTGATAGAGATGATAGGAAGGAAGGGGGAGGACTGCTGTAGAGCAGAAATCAAGGGCATTCCAGGCAATCACACCGCTGATTTTGGCAGGTTTCCTCCTGATGAGGGAACTGGAAACTCGGTCAGGAAGAGGTGGCAGAGAACAAGTTCAAGCATCTGAATAAAGGACATGATGATCAGGGCCCTTTCCTTTCCCTTGCTCAGATCCGAGACCTCAGCTTGACCCAAACAGCCCTATAGGTGAGGACCAGTAACCCAGACAGCCACACACCTCAACAGCCCCAGGGCTGCCAGGCAGAGAGGAGAAAAGGGTCAGAACAGAGGGGTCAGCCCGAGCGCGCAGCGCCACAGGGCTCTCTCCACGGGCTCTGCCTGCAGCTCCGCCGCTGTTACCACACTGCACCCGCTCACATACGTGAGCGTGAGAGGGCATGTGTGTGGCTAACATAAAGCACGCAATATCCCACCCTATGGGCTAAGCTCACAGACACGCCAGGTGCGCTAGAAAAGAGAAAGGAACGTGCAGCCCGGGCCAGCACCAGGCTGCTGCCGCCTAAGGTTTCACCAGGGAGGGTCTGCCCCAGCACCAGGCTGCTGCCGCCTAAAGGTTTCACCAGGGAGGGTCTGCCCCAGCACCAGGCTGCTGAGGCCTAAGGTTTCACCAGGGAGGGTCTGCCCCAGCACCAGGCTGCTGCTGCCTAGTTTCACCACAGGGAGGGTCTGCCCCAGCACCAGGCTGCTGCTGCCTAGTTTCACTGCAGGGAGGGTCTGCCCCGGCACCAGGCTGCTGCGGCCTAAAGGTTTCACCGCAGGGAGGGTCTGCCCCCTGTACTGGGCACAAGCCTCTGCGTAGGCACACTCAGGGTGTCTCTCCCTGTGCTCTGAACTGCACCATCTCCCCACAAAGCCAACTGCTCACTCTCTCGCTGCTTTGGAGGCAGACTCCTCCCAGCAGAAAGCAAGGCTTTCGGTTAATTTTTACTGCTCACACTGAAAATAGGCCTTCCTCAGGGGGTGACGAGCCCCCACCCTGTGCTCCAGGTCACTGTCCCGGATGGTGAGCCAGGCGGTTCACAGAGAGGAAACATCAGGTGGGTAGTCCTCCTGCTGATGAGCAACTGTTTTCCGTGCTCCTTCCCGCTTCTTGTACTGTCTCCAAATGCCCATCAGATGCCCGTGTTCACCATTAGACAGAGGGCGGCCACCGCTCCAGCCTGGCTTCCTGCTGTTCCTAGTCCGGGTGCCAGGACACTCCCAGTGGGCACTCCCACTAGAGAGAGGAGCCTCTGGACCTGCCCTGCACAGGGCTTTGGGTCATTTATGCTGATGGCCACAGCTTCTGGGGGCTGCTTCTGCCTAAGGGGCCACCAGTCATCTGCAGACCACTCAAGGTCCCCACTGCATGGTGGGGTGCACACAGCCAGGATGGGGCCTGGATGGTAGGAAGGAACAGCAGCCGTTTTCATCTCTGGTGCGGCACGGGGCAGGTGCCCACAGGCCCGGCTCCCTTAGTGGGAGGCTGCACATCACAGGCAAACCCGACCGCTGTCCCCAGCGCAGCCTCGCTGTAACCTGATTCTTAGGGTCCTAGGAGGATTAACTGTACAAAGCATGGCATGCACCCAGCCCCGCCCTGACACGCAGGAAACAGTCTGCACACACCACCCATCACTGACCCTCACACTAACCCTGGAGCGGAAGCCTTACTATCTCTGATTCTAAAAGAAACAGCACAACAAAGATGCAAAGAAATCAAATAATTGGTTCAAGGCGGCACACGAGGCGAAAAGGCAGGATGTGAAGAGGCAGGATTTCAGACTCTGAAGCCCATGTTCGTTATCAAACGGGCACAGAGGAGGAAAAGCAATCAGTCAGTTTCACGGAAAGAAAGCGCCCTTGAGAAACTCCACTGCCCTGTCCTGGTATGTTGGTGAGAAGTGCCCAGCCAGGGAGGCGGGGCCAGTGGGGCCTGGAACTTACGGAATCTGCCCCCGTGAGCACGTACACCGACTTCAGGAGTAGGTAGCCATCCTGATCCTCGTCCGCGTCTCCCTTCCGTCGCAGCAGCTTCCCAGCTGCTACCCGTGCTTGCTCTGGCAACAGTGTGGGGAGGAGAGAAAGGTCACCAGCCCGGTGGTACGGTGGCCAGGTCACCCAGCTTCCCCCGACTTGGGCCCCTCTCTCCCTAAGGTTTGCCTCAGCATCCTCACGGAACATCCACCTCTTGCATGCCCAACAGTGATGCCTGTATCTATTCCAAACATTTCACACCCTGTCAACATTCGTCTCCTTGGAGGATAGCTTTTATTATGCCATCATCCCAGTTCAACAACCATCAGTGGCTCCCTATTGCTGAATAATAAGAACAAGCTCCTCAGCAATTGGACTTGCCACAATCCAGTGTCTTCTCCCCACTTCCTATGTCACGCAGCCCCTTTTGTTGCAGGGATTCCTCCATCTTCACCATGCCCCAGCTATTCTTCCCCCCCGGAGGAAGAATAGCTTCTCCTTCTGCTCTCAGCCTCATAGCCCAGGCTCTGGGGGTCCACCTCCACGAAGGAAAGGATGTGAGCCAGGAGACCCACAGCAGGAAATCTGCCTGGCTTTCGTCTTGTGTGCGTGTATGCGTGTGTGTGTGTGCGTGCGTGTGCATGTATGTGCATGTGTGCATGCGTGCGTGCGTGTGTGTGTGTGTTGGAGGAGCAGTGTGTGTGTGTGTGTGTGTGTGTGTGTATCACACATATATAGGGTAGGGTCAGTGGTGTGTGTGCATGTGTGTGCATGAGTGTGCATGTGTGTGTGTGCGTGTGTGTTGGGGGGCAGCGTGTGTGTGCATGCATATGTGTGTGTGCATGTGTGTGCATGTGTGTGTGTGTGCGTGTGTGTGCGTGTGTGTTGGGGGCNGCATGTATGTGCGTGTGTGCATGCGTGCGTGCGCGTGTGTGTGTGTTGGAGGAGCAGTGTGTGTGTGTGTGTATATCACACATATATAGGGTAGGGTCAGTGGTGTGTGTGCATGAGTGTGCATGTGTGTGTGTGCGTGTGTGTTGGGGGGCAGCGTGTGTGTGCATGCATGTGTGTGTGCATGGGTGTGCATGTGTGCATGTGCGTGTGCATGTGTGTGCGTGTGCATGTGTGTTGTGTTGGGGCAGCATGTGTGTGTGTGTGTTGGGGCAGCATGTGTGTGTGTGTGCGTGCGTGTGCGTGCATGTGCATGTGTGTGCATGCATGTGCATGTGTGTGTGTGTGTTGGGGNAGGGTCAGTGGTGTGTGTGCATCTGTGTGCATGTGTGTGTGTGTACATGTGTGTATGCGTGTGTGTGTATGCGTGTGTGTGTTGGGGGCAGCATGTGTGTGTGCATGTGTGTGCATGTGCGTGCATGTGCATGTGTGTGTGTGCGTGTGTGTGTGTTGGGGCAGCATGTGTGTGTGCATGTGTGCATGTGTGTGTGCATGTGTGTGCGTGTGTTGGCAGCATGTGTGTGCATGTGTGTGCGTGTGCGCGTGCGTGTGTGTGTGCGTGCGTGTGTGTTGGGGCAGCATGTGCGTGTGTGTGTGTATCACACATATATAGGGTAGGGTCAGTGGTGTGTGTGCATCTGTGTGCATGTGTGTGTGTGTACATGTGTGTATGCGTGCATGTGTGTGTGTGTGTGTGTGTGTGTATCACACATATATAGGGTAGGGTCAGTGGTGTGAGTGTGTGCATCTGTGTGTCCCTCCCAAGAGCAGCAAATTTTCCCAAGTCCCCCTTCTCTTCCCTCTTCTGGCCTTTTCCTTTGTTCTCCAGGGTCCTCAGTGTTGGAACCTGGCCTGCTGTACATTTTCAAAGGCTCTACTCTCCCCTGGAAAGCAGAGAGGGGCTTAGCCAGAGGCCTGGGAGGGGCCCGCAGAGCTGTTTGGCGCTCCATGAAGTTCTCCAGGACAGCTCTTCTCTTACCTGCAGGCTTTCCCACAAGTGCCTTCTGTATTTCTTGGGCAAACTGGTTGGAAACATCTTCAGCCAGCCTTTGAAGACTGGGAAAGCAGATGATCCCCACGGAGTGCTCCCAGGCCTGAAGTGCAACATGCAGGATTCACTCAGTGATGTCAAAGCTACAAAGCCAGGCATCAGAATCACCGCCCTGCAGCCTAAGTCGCTTTCTCAGGTTCATGGAAAGCCGCTGAATCACCCACCCTCCAGCTCCCGCTGTCTCCCCGCTAGTGCCTTTGAATCCTTCAACTCATGCTGAGATCCAAACACAACCAGCTTTGACTCTGGACGTCTCCCCTGAACTCATGCTCCTGAAACACCAAACACGATTTACTGAATTCATTGCCTTCCCCCCCAAACCCGGTGCATCTTGTCTCGGGGACTGGCCCTACCTATCACTCACCTGCTCTCGTAGGAAATTCCAAGAGTAACTCTCTAGGTCCCTCCTCCCTCCCCTTCCTCACCATCAACTGCTGGGTCTCACTGATTCTCCTCTTACACTCTTGTCAAACCTCATGCAAATATTTTAGTTTGGTAGTGCAAGTACGTCTTTCAGGTAAATTCTGAAAGATAGAATTGCAGATTTTAAAAAGTGGGACTTTCAATTGTTGTCGTTCAGTAGCTCAGTCCTGTCCGACTCTTCGTGCAACCCCAGGGACCGCAGCACACCAGGCTTCCCTATTGTTCCGTATCTCCTGGAACTTGTTCAGACTCATGTCCATCGAGTCAGTGATACTATCCAATTAAAAGAGTGGGTTTTCCCCTTTTTTTAGTGATTTGGTACCTATTACTATTAATAACTACTAACTCACTCTCCAGAAAAAGTTTACCAGATTAGCCTCCAAGGGCTCCCTGGAAAAGGGCTGATTTCTCTCCACCCACACCAACAGCGAGCACTGTGGTGCTTTTTCATCTTAAGTAACAAAACTTACAGAAGAAAAAATATCTCATTTCAGTTGCAATCTTTGGGCAACTAGAGTGGATGAACACTTTTCATGCCTTTTGAATTGTCTGTTCTTACTCTTAGCCTATGATTCTATTGGGTTTTTCATTATTTTCTTATTTATTTTAAAAATCTTTTTATATACAAAAATCATTAACCTTTGGTGTATAACATTATCTCAGTTTTTCTAAATCTGCCGTTTCATCTTTAAATGTGGTATTGCATAGTAAACTGTACAGAAATCTGATATTCCTACGAAATGAAATTTCTCAGTCCATTCCTTTACTTTCTGGATTTCGTTCCAAGCTTAGGAAATCCTTTCCCAGTCCAAGTTGTTGCCGTCATTGTTTTTAGTCTCCCATTGATCTTGATTTCCTTTAAACCCTCTCTTACCTGTCCCTTTCATCTCTATCCCATCTGGTCTTCTTTTTCCTCAGACTTTCCCTGATTATTGTTTAAAATACTGTTTAACAGAAGTCTTACAGTTCTGCTTGGGATGCCAGACTCGTTCCAGAATTTCCTCCAGTTTCCATAGCAGTCCTGTTCCCAGGTCTGCTTTGCATGTGAGTCCTTTCTCTTCGCTCTCCCGTGTCGTCACAGGCTGAGTACAGAGCAGAGTGACTACCCTTGGCCCCGAACTTGAGTTCCTGGCAATTCCTGACCCCGGGTTCCCAGCAGGGAGGTAAGCTGTTGTGCCCATTCCTGGCAGTTAGTGGCCACTATGGAATGCAATTTGCTAGACTGTCGTCCACTGCTCCCACTCACCAGTCATGTGAAATTATATTCCTTCCCAAACACCTGACCAATTTTTTTAAAGCTGAGATCCTCCTTCTAGAAAGGGTGAGAAAAACAAAATTTCCAAAGGGAAATCATTCTCAGTGTGTTTCCTTGCAACAGATACTATGTTTGTCTAAAAGTAAAAACGTTTAAAACTCTTCTTGATATAAAAAGACACTATATACAAAACAAGGACGAAGACTACAGATTGNAGTTCCCTAATCTTAGAAAATTTGTAAAGGAAGTATTATTATGTCCATTATACAGATAGGGAGGGCAAGACTCAGAGAAAAACAGGTAGCTTATCTGAAATCAAACTGCTAATAAGTGTTAGAACCAAAGTGAAATGCAGACATTTTTTACTCCAAAGTCCTCACCTCCTTTCATCACTCTTGCTTGGCTTGACACAGTGGCTAACAGTGGTAAAAACTGACCTCAGGGGCAGCTCAGGTACTAGCTGGACACTCTTACTGCCAACACTGCAGGGGGGCTCCGGCTGGTCTTGCAGAGCTGCCACTGACCCTTGGGCATAGGAGGTTTGGCACCACACTGCCATCTGGCCCCCCCCACATTGCAGGTGGGCAGGCCCAGAAGAGGACCCTCTGGTTTTGCCATCCCCCCAGGGTAGAGCTGCTCTCTGGGAGCCACAGTTCGCAGGGTTCACTAGCCCTGGCACAAGGTGGGCACCGGCTGGCCAGTCACTCCTGGACTGGCACCAGCAGCACACACAGTGCTGATCACTCACCCCCCAGGCCAGCCACCTGAGCTGCAGCCCTACGCAGCTTTCCTGCCTGGGGTGTTGCTTGACTGTTAAACACACAAGAGGCAGAATCACCCCTGGGCCACACCCTGGTCCGCCTCCCAATCAGGGAAGCCCTGGGGAAGCAGACACAGTAGGGCAGGCGCTGGGTGGGGAGGTGCCTGGCTGTGGGGCACAGGAGAGGCTCATGGCCCAGCCCAGAGAGGGGTGTGGCGGTCTGGAAGGGCATCTCGGAATGGACTATACCCAGGCTGGGCACTGAGGGATAAGGAGGAGGTGTATCTGAAGCAAAGCAGATGGACAGTCCAGGTAGCACGTGTGTTCAGGGATGTGGGTAGGGTTCAAGGCTGGGGCACAGGGAGCAGGGATGGGGTAAGGGTGGACATGGACATGGCCCTCTTTCCACGCAGTGTCGTGGGTGGCCCTGTGGGGCTCTCAGCAGGGAGCATCACACAGCCTATGGGGAACAGGAGGCAAGGCGAAGGATGCTACAGTACAGTGTCTGACATGCACCTTTGGAGCAGGAGTCGAGCAAAGGCGCAGAGGGAAGGAGCTGGTACTGGGGACGATAGACAGGCGGTGAAGCTGGGAGAAGGGAGCGCTCACAGAGACAGAGTCTTGGGAGAGGCAGCATGAGGTAAGGAGAAGCAAGACTGCGACAGGCTGGAGAGAACTGTTCCTGGGAAGGGCACCCTAAGGGACGAGAGACGAGAGATGTGAGGCTGAAACATGGGTGGTTCGTGCCACTGAGGGGGATGCAGGGTAGGAGCAGGGTGGAGAGTGTGGGCAGAGGCTAGGGCACAAAGGTCTCCCGATCCTGAGCTCCCCCATCCCATCCTCACCCTCCGGACTCCCTGGGAGAGTGACATCTCTGGGGACTTCGCAGCATCTTTATTCTTCTCAGGCCATTTGTTCAGGTGAAAGAGATGAAAGATTATCAGGATTGGTTAGCTCATACAATCGGCCTGTTCAACTTATTAAATTCCAAGTATTATTTGGTCAGAAAATAAATACAGAGATAGCTCATTAAACTTTCAAACATACCTTGAGGTATGCATTCTTGACCTGTAAGAAATTAAGCATCTCTTAATTCTCATGGAATTCATTTACTAAAGAAATTCTTTCAAGGATTACACAAACAGACGGAAAGACATAGACCATGTTCTTGGGTTGGAAGAATCAATATTGTCAAAATGACTATGGCAGCCAAGNGGTGGACATGGACATGGCCCTCTTTCCACGCAGTGTCGTGGGTGGCCCTGTGGGGCTCTCAGCAGGGAGCATCACACAGCCTATGGGGAACAGGAGGCAAGGCGAAGGATGCTACAGTACAGTGTCTGACATGCACCTTTGGAGCAGGAGTCGAGCAAAGGCGCAGAGGGAAGGAGCTGGTACTGGGGACGATAGACAGGCGGTGAAGCTGGGAGAAGGGAGCGCTCACAGAGACAGAGTCTTGGGAGAGGCAGCATGAGGTAAGGAGAAGCAAGACTGCGACAGGCTGGAGAGAACTGTTCCTGGGAAGGGCACCCTAAGGGACGAGAGACGAGAGATGTGAGGCTGAAACATGGGTGGTTCGTGCCACTGAGGGGGATGCAGGGTAGGAGCAGGGTGGAGAGTGTGGGCAGAGGCTAGGGCACAAAGGTCTCCCGATCCTGAGCTCTCCCATCCCATCCTCACCCTCCGGACTCCCTGGGAGAGTGACATCTCTGGGGACTTCGCAGCATCCTTATTCTTCTCAGGTCATTTGTTCAGGTGAAAGAGATGAAAGATTATCAGGATTGGTTAGCTCATACAATCGGCCTGTTTAACTTATTAAATTCCAAGTATTATTTGGTCAGAAAATAAATACAGAGATAGCTCATTAAACTTTCAAACATACCTTGAGGTATGCATTCTTGACCTGTAAGAAATTAAGCATCTCTTAATTCTCATGGAATTCATTTACTAAAGAAATTCTTTCAAGGATTACACAAACAGACGGAAAGACATAGAGCATGTTCTTGGGTTGGGAGAATCAATATTGTCAAAATGACTATGGCAGCCAAGGCAATCTACAGATTCAATGCGTCTGTGTGTGCTAAGTCACTTTAGTCATGTCCACCTCTTCGCAACCCCATGGACCGTAGCCCGCCAGGCTCCTCTGTCCATGGAATTTTCCAGACAAGAATACTGGAGTGGGTTGCCATTTCCTCCTTCAGAGGATCTTCCCAACTCAGGGTCTGAATCCACATCTCTTGAGTCTCCCGCATTGGCAGGTGAGTTCTTTACCACTGTGCCACCTGGGAAGAAACAGCTTGGTATGGCACAAGAAGAGAAATATAATGAACGGAACATGATAGAGAGCCCAGAAGTATATTCATGCACCTATGGTCAATTCATCTGTGATGAAGGAAGCAAGGCCACAGAAGAGGTAACCTACAGAAGAAAGCGGAGCCTGAGATTGAAAGTCACTGTGAGCAGACAGGATTTGCAGAGTCAGACAGGGTAAAGTCCACATTTTGTAATCTCCAGACCCATCATTCTCACTCGAGACCTTTTGCCTATAACTGCTACACTTACCACTTTTCTCCTTGTGTTGACCTTATTCATGAACATGCTTTCTCCTACTGCATTTCCTCCATTTAAAATTTTTATCCATATAAAATGCCACACTTATTTAATTCATGGTGGGGTGGTATTAAATACACACATCAAAAATGATACTATTCAGATATTTTGAATCGTGTGAGGAAAGACATTTTTCTGGGGAGGGAAGTGGTTTTGCAGCCAGGTTTTGGGAGAGGGGCCCCTTCCCACAAGGGGAAGCAGTAGAATCACTCTTCAGGGTAACTGCCCTCCCACTCTCGCCCCAGGCTCAAGATGGAACCTTGGACCCATTTCAGTTTCCCTGATGTGGTAAATATGTCCCTTATATAATGGAATGCTTCCAGGAGACAGGTGCATGGAGGAAAAACTTCAGTAAAATAACAGACTGTGTGTTCTGATTTAAACATTTCCTTTGACCGTCTGGATATTTGCCCACCTGCATTGTCCTGGTTCTCCTCTACGCCGTCGCTCTACCCAACCAGCAGTGCGCCTGCACAGGACGCCCCGACGCCTGCAGAGGAGCCTGGAGCTGCGGGGCTCCGACCTCCCCGGCTTGGGCTGCTGCGCCCTCTTCCATCACTGCCTTCCACCAGCTTCTAAAGGACCGGCATGTTATCAGGCCCTGCCTTTAATACGCTTGTCTCCCAGCTGCCGCATCCCTGCTACCCCCACCCCCGGGACCACCTGGTTTCTGCACCTGGGGCCTCTCTTAGCTTCATCTGGTCCACGCTCAAAGAGGTCGGGGGAAAGCCCTGTGCGCTCGCTGCAGCGTTTCGACATTGTTAACCTCTGATGTGCCCTGACTGTCCTGTAACGGTTTCTCCGTGTGTGTCTCCGTTTTTCGTCTTTGACGGCACATCTCTTTTTACTGTATTCTGTGCATATCCTTTTAAAAACTGACATTGGGGTGCTACTTGGGCTATATTCTTATTACTGAAAATACAAAAGTCAACAAGTGTTTCGTGCCCCTTTTTTGTACACTACTTTTCACATCCAAGCACATGTTACTTGCAATTGACGTACAAAGTCGTACTGCAGTAAGTGCCTGTCCTCATACCATAAATATATTCTATGTTGCCCTTCTCCTTAAATTATGAGATTCAATAATGGAGGAGGATTCTTGGTCGATTCCCCATAACTGATTCTCTTACTCTCTGTGAACAGGATGCTCAGGGCATCTCCACTGTTGCTATGGGCAGGGCTGAGAGGAAAGATCCCCTCACAATCTTTTTGTCTGCTGTAAATTATCTATGAAGATGAATTTTCAAAAGAAGGATTAGCCATTGGCCAAGAGAGAAGAGCAGTTTCCACGCTTCTGCCACACACTGACCGCGTCTTTCTAGAAGTGTTCCATCAGCTTCTTAGTGGTAGCTAATGCAAAGCACAGACTTTAACATCTGGTGGAACTAGGTTCAAGTTCCAATCAAGGCATTGAATGTCTGAGGGTAAAGGACTTTACCTCTCTGAGCCTCCATTTTCTCATCTGTAAAATGGGAGTGATAAAACTGATCTCACTGTGGGGATCAAATGAGATTGCAAATACCGGTGCCCTACCCAATGTCTGGCTTATTGTAAGTACTAAATCCATTCGTCTTATCCTCCATACTTTCTCCTTGGAATTATCTAGGATGAAGGACTTTTCACTTTTCTAATTTCCCATCCTTCTTGAACCATTTTCCTCATGAAAATCTTAGCCATGGAACAAGAAGTATCATTTCTCTGAAGGGTGCTTCCCAGCAGAAATATAAAACCAACCACAAATTCAAGCCACATGTGTAATTTTAAATTTGGGGGCAACCACATTTAGAAAGTAAAAATAAATAGGTTAAATTAATTAAATCTCTTTATTCAAATATATTTTAAAATATATTTTAAGGCAATATATCCAAAGTATTATCATTTCAATATGTTATCAATTTTTCAAGTAAAGATAGTCCATATCCCTTTTGTTGTTTGTTTTTAATATATTTGAAATCCAAGGTGCATTTTATAACTTACAACACAGCTCAGACTGGCCACTTTTCAGGGATGACTGGAGGCTATTGTATCGTGTAACATAGGTCTGGACTTTGAGACTTACGTGTTTAACAGGTGTATGAAGGGCTTAGAAATGTTACTCAGAGACATCATTTCCCATGTAAAATGCAGGGGCATTTTGATAGTTTGCAGGACCCTTGGAGGGAGACAACCAAGTAAGGCCTTAGTTGTAAATAAAATGGATGTGAGCTCTACAGTGAGGCTCAAGGACCTCTGAGGTGCTCATCTTCCCCCTTCTTCTCCTGCACAAAATATCTCCCCTCCTGAAGCTGAGTCCCCTTAAAATCAAGTTCCTCTGATGAGTTGACCATTAATCCCTTTATCCAAAACTTTGTTGGAAAGAAAATAAGAAAGATTTTGTCCAGCACCTGTTCCCCTCAGATTTGAAGAGTAACAAATGAAAAGGGGAATTGAAACCAAGCAGGACCCTACAGGGCCCTCGGGGGTAAAGAAGACCCTCCATGTCCCTCGTTTCTTCTTTATAGCAAGAAAAATAGACTTTAGTCTCCTAAAGCTTCTGCATGTTCCAAAAAGCAGACTCATGCGGTTAATGATTAGGAAAAGAGAGTCACAGGACTCCAAGCTCCCCCGCAGAGAAACAGACAACAATCTGATGCATCTCTTTGAGTTGCTCTATAGACACTAAGGACTGCCCCCACCCACCCAGACGGAGGACGGTAACCACATGCTGGGCATGTAGATGACCCCAGACTGGTTGGAACTAGAAAGCTGATGACTGAGATGCTGAAAACATCACCTGTTACCTCACCACCAGCCAATCAGAAGAAGATTCATGAGCTGATCACATAGCCTACTACCCTCTCCCTTTGACCTTTTTAAAAACCTTGTGCCCCAGCCAGCTAGCAAGATGAATTTGAGACAAGTCTAGAACTCCTATCTTCTGAGTCAGCGCCTCCTAGATGAATAAATCTTTCTCTGCACTAAACTCCAATGTTTGTTTGATGTAACAACAACCCCTCTCCAAAGTGGCCACATGGCCTTGCTTTTCTATCAAAAGGCCACTTGAGGGAGAGGGTGCCAAGAATTCATTCCTCACTTGATGTCTAATAGGCATCTCCATCTTTATATGTTCAAATTGATATTCTGGAATAATCACCACCTTGCAAATACTTTCCTTGACAGTTCAATTCTCTCTGTTGCTCTAGACTCATCTTTAATTTCTCTCTCCTACACCCAAAATTTGCAGCACTGTCAAATCTCTCTCAAAAAAATATCCAGATTCTCACCACTCTCAGTTCAGTTCAGTTCAGTTCAGTCACTCAGTCGTGTCCAACTCTTTGCGACCCCATGAACCGAAGCATGCCAGGCCTCCCTGTCCTTCACCAGCTCCCGGAGTTCACTCAAATTCACGTCTATCGAGTCGGTGATGCTATCCAGCCATCTCATCCTCTGTTGTCCCCTTCTCCTCCTGCCCCTAATCCCTCCCAGCATCAGAGTCTTTTCCAGTGAGTCAGCTCTTCGCATGAGGTGGCCAAAGTACTGGAGTTTCAGCTTTAGCATCACTGCTACTCATTATCTCTGTTACTATCACTTTGGGGCAAACCACTGTTACCTCCAGCCTGGCTTATAACAACAGCCTCTTAACTGATAATATTTCTTCTTCCTTTGTTACCCACAGACAGTGATTTTTCTTTAAGGCAGCATGTATCAGCAAGAGTCAAACAAGCATATATTTGAAGACAAAGGCAATAATATAAAAATCAAACCAATTAGGAATAAATCTAGACGAAGTATGCACTAATTCCATAAAAGAGACTAACCGTATTCATGAATTGGCAGAGTCATTTGCATAAAGACATCGCTTCTCTTCAAATTATATTTCTAATAAATCCGAACAGAACTTTTTTGTTGAAACTGAGACGCTGTTTCTAAAATTCATATTAATAAAGAAGGAAACAATATGTCAAGACAGAATGAAAGAATAAGACAAAATGAGGAGACGCTTTCCAGATAACAGAACTTATTATAAGCTTCTGGTTAATAGCATTATTTAGTGTTGGCAAAGTGCAGAAAAACAAACCGACAGAAGACAGCCCCAGAACAGACCCACTACACGTGCCAACTTGATTTACAACAGAGCTGTTATAGATTAGTGACTAAAGAGTGGCCTTTTTGATTTGTGGAGCTAACGCTCCCGGTTATCCACATGGAAAGGACTAAGCAAAATAAAACATTACCCACTACCTCACACCCTACACAACAGTCATTTCTAAGCAGGACTAAAGACTAAATATGAAGGGAAAAATTACTTTTTAAATTTAATAATAAATGAGAGTAATTTTATGACTTTACAGTGGAGGAGAATCTCTTAGATGATCTACAAGTATATATCATAAAAGAACATTATGGGTAAATTAAGCTTGTTTGAAACTAAGAAATTCAGTCACTAATGGAAATCACAAATAACATAAGGAGACAAGGCACAGACAAGAGAAAAGTATTTACAATATATGCATCAATAAAAGGAATCAACAGCAGAATGTGCACTGCATTACAGAAAACCAATAAGAAAGACAGACAACCTCACAGAGAAAAAGATTTGAACTAGAAAAAGAATTTAGAATGGGCAAGGAGGATACAAACAGATGACCAAACTCAGTATTTCAGAAAATGCAAATTTAAAGCACAGAAGGCTTCTCATTTGCTCGGAATCGGTATAAAACTCCAACAAGATCAAATGCTGGTGAAGATGTAAAGCAAGAGAAACTTCTACATATTGCTGCTGGATGGGTAGTGTTACAATCGACTTCAAAGAGGTTTCGCTATTATCCAATAAGGCTGAAGATTTATATACCCTACAACCCACGAATGCTACTTCTAGGGTATGTACCCTAGAGAATTATTGTACATGCTCCACAGGGTATACGCACAAAGGAGTCTCCCAGGGGTACTTACTGGTGCTGACAGCACCAAGCAACTTATAATAAGAAAAAAAACAACAACAAAAAACAAACCACAGGAGTATCCCAAGCACCCACTGGCAGTATATCGGGAGAGTATACTGAGGCATATTCGTGTATAACAGAATATTATCCAGCAGCAAGAGAGCTTCCCAGGTGGTGGGAGTGGTAAAAGAACCCATCTGCCAGTGCGAGAGACATGAGTTGCAGGTTTGAGCCCTGGGGTCAGGAAGATCCCCTGGAGGAGGAGGACATAGAAAACCACTCCAGTATTCTTGCCTGGAGAATCCCACGGACAGAGGAGCCTGGCGGGCTGCAGCCCACGGGGTCGCGAAGAGTCAGACACGACTGAAGCAGCTTAGCACATCCAGCAACACACAGGAATGCATTAGAGACACATTCAGTGAGATAAGAAATATTATTCTCCATCATTCAGATATCACTCAGGCACATAATTCTAAATTAGCAAATCTTAAAAGGATATTTAATCACTATTGATAAAGTTCAAAACCATGAGAAAGCAAATAACATATTTAGCAGTTTAAATATACAAGGTCGAATTGAAAGGAAAAGCAGAACAATAAGCTCAAAATTGAGAACAGTTTTCTCTGAAGGGACAGAGGATGAGCACACAGAGGCTTCCAGAGGCCGGTGCTTTGAAACAAAACTGAGGGGCCAACATTCAGGTCCATCTTCCTTCCTCACAGCTTACACACGGCCTCTGCATTCTCCTTTCTGTCTGCTGTTTCACGGCTTTCCAAGTCCACCCTGGGCAGGAAGGCCCTCCTGATCCGACCCCGCCCCAGCCCCCTCTGGCCGGGTCACGTGGCGTAGTCCTTACCCCTGTCTGCCACTCTGGCCTCCACCGGTCCTCTGCACCTTGGCCTTCTCGGGTCCCCCTGCCAAGAACACAGCTCAGAAACACTCTTGGCTCAGGCCTTCCCTTCCTTCAGGCCTCCACTTAGAAGACACGGGCCTTCCTGGGCTTCCTGACCCCTCTCCCTACCCTCTGCTCTCCAACCCGCTGGAGCCCGCAGCATCAAGCGCCACCCAGCCCTGAGCACTGACCTAGCCGTCTTTAGCACAGCCTGGCAGGAAGAGGCTCTCCATAAATATTTGTTGACCAATTAAATGGATGACTATGCAGAAAATCATATTAAAGTTGAAACTTTATGGAAAAGGTAACACGTGAACTTCTTAGTTACCAGAGTAACTCCTCATGGTTCAGAGAGGTCGGGACAAAGGATTGGTTGTGTGTTCTATAAGATGCAATCTTAGGTGGGAAGATAAGAGTTAATTCTTGAACTCCTGTGGTCCTGTTGATTCAAAAATACTGATGTTTCTAAGGCTTTAATGTGGTAAATCAGGCGAGGGTAGGCCAGCCCCAAGGGGCACCTACTTATCAACCCCTGGGAGTAACCACAGGGCCAGGTCAGAGCCATCTCTCTCAGTGACCAGNCCACAGGAGTATCCCAAGCACCCACCGGCAGTATATCGGGAGAGTATACTGAGGCATATTCGTGTATAACAGAATATTATCCAGCAGCAAGAGAGCTTCCCAGGTGGTGGGAGTGGTAAAAGAACCCATCTGCTAGTGCGAGAGACATGAGTTGCAGGTTTGAGCCCTGGGGTCAGGAAGATCCCCTGGAGGAGGAGGACACAGAAAACCACTCCAGTATTCTTGCCTGGAGAATCCCACGGACAGAGGAGCCTGGCGGGCTGCAGCCCACGGGGTCGCGAAGAGTCAGACACGACTGAAGCAGCTTAGCACATCCAGCAACACACAGGAATGCATTAGAGACACATTCAGTGAGATAAGAAATATTATTCTCCATCATTCAGATATCACTCAGGCACATAATTCTAAATTAGCAAATCTTAAAAGGATATTTAATCACTATTGATAAAGTTCAAAACCATGAGAAAGCAAATAACATATTTAGCAGTTTAAATATACAAGGTCGAATTGAAAGGAAAAGCAGAACAATAAGCTCAAAATTGAGAACAGTTTTCTCTGAAGGGACAGAGGATGAGCACACAGAGGCTTCCAGAGGCCGGTGCTTTGAAACAAAACTGAGGGGCCAACATTCAGGTCCATCTTCCTTCCTCACAGCTTACACACGGCCTCTGCATTCTCCTTTCTGTCTGCTGTTTCACGGCTTTCCAAGTCTACCCTGGGCAGGAAGGCCCTCCTGATCCGACCCCGCCCCAGCCCCCTCTGGCCGGGTCACGTGGCGTAGTCCTTACCCCTGTCTGCCACTCTGGCCTTCACCGGTCCTCTGCACCTTGGCCTTCTCGGGTCCCCCTGCCAAGAACACAGCTCAGAAACACTCTTGGCTCAGGCCTTCCCTTCCTTCAGGCCTCCACTTAGAAGACACGGGCCTTCCTGGGCTTCCTGACCCCTCTCCCTACCCTCTGCTCTCCAACCCGCTGGAGCCCGCAGCATCAAGCGCCACCCAGCCCTGAGCACTGACCTAGCCGTCTTTAGCACAGCCTGGCAGGAAGAGGCTCTCCATAAATATTTGTTGACCAATTAAATGGGTGACGATGCAGAAAATCATATTAAAGTTGAAACTTTATGGAAAAGGTAACACGTGAACTTCTTAGTTACCAGAGTAACTCCTCATGGTTCAGAGAGGTCGGGACAAAGGACTGGTTGTGTGGTCTATAAGATGCAATCTTAGGTGGGAAGATAAGAGTTAATTCTTGAACTCCTGTGGTCCTGTTGATTCAAAAATACTGATGTTTCTAAGGCTTTAATGTGGTAAATCAGGCGAGGGTAGGCCAGCCCCAAGGGGCACCTACTTATCAACCCCTGGGAGTAACCACAGGGCCAGGTCAGAGCCATCTCTCTCAGTGACCAGTCTGAAGTGACCCCCGCTGTTCCGCATCTTTCAGAGGCAGGAGGACAGAAGAGTCTCGTGGCCGGCCCTCTCACTCCAAATTTGGCCCACACAGGCCCGTATCCAGCCTCTCCTAGGTGTGGCAGGTCGTGTTCTTTACAGGAACCCTAAGAAAGGGCTTGACCTGAGGTAGGAGGGTGAGGAACAGTGCTGGAGCCTGGCCCAGCTCAGCAAAGCCCAACGGCGACAGACACCCCAACAGTAAGACATCCCAACAGGGGGACACCCCAGTAGACTCAGATGCTGGAGGAGCCCTAGGCGTACACGCCGCCTGTCCTGCGCACACCACCTGCTTCTCAGCTTATCCCCTCTCCCACCTCCACAAACTCAGATCAGGCTCGGCGATCACACGCCCTCCCACACTCAGCTTCCCAGGAGGCGGCCTGGCGGCTCGACCTGGGAGGCAGGACACACAGGCCCACTTCTAGGCTGGCCTGGCATGGCCAAGCACAGGGTTGCCTACCTGGAATGTGTCCGTCAGGGCCTGCAGATGTCCAATGGCACAGGCGCCCCCATACCGCCCCCTCAGGCTCAGTCAGGGGAGAGGACCCAGCTCAGAACCTCCNCTCAGCTTCCCAGGAGGCGGCCCGGCAGCTCGACCTGGGAGGCAGGACACACAGGCCCACTTCTAGGCTGGCCTGGCATGGCCAAGCACAGGGTTGCCTACCTGGAGTGTGTCCGTCAGGGCCTGCAGATGTCAGATGGCACAGGTGCCCCCATACCGCCCCCTCAGGCTCAGTCAGGGGAGAGGACCCAGCTCAGAACCTCCAGTCTTTAGCCGTGTTTCACTATGAATCACTGGGTTTCTGCTCATTTCCTGGAGAAAGCAGAAGTGGAGAGTCGGCAGATGCCTGACTCTGCCCACTTCCCAGCCATCAGCAGAGTTGCCTGAGTTCTGACTGGTGACTTGGGCCCTGCAGAAAGGCCACTTGGGGCACTGTGGTAAGCAGTGCTGGGTGGGGCCAAGGGCGAAAAGAGAAAGCTAGGAAGAGCAGACCAGAGTTCACCCAGCCCTGCGCTGTGGAGCTGGACTTTTCCTCCTTTGCTCAGTGCCACTTCTCCTCTCTGAGCCTCTGGGAAAATAAAGATAATAATGGTGTTTCACGCTCATGCTTCGTCACTCAGCCATGTCCAACTCTTTGCGAGCCCATGGACAAAGGAGCCTGGAAGGATTCTCCAGGCAAGAATACTGGAGTGGGTTGCCATTTCTTTCTCCAAATAATAGTGTTTAGGTGAATTTAATTTGAAGTGTGTCTAGAATACATCTGTGGACATTGCATGAATTCATCATCTTCCTCCCTAACGTCCCGAAGGAGCTTCTTACTTGGATTTCCTCCTCCTCCATCCTCAGGACTAACTTGGACCACCCATCAAGGGAGTCCTCAGATGACCAACAGTGAGTAACATTAAAGCAATGATGAAAGAAAAGTGTAAGTAGTAGAA